>CAUYON010115399.1:0-13160 GCA_963573935.1 Arctocebus calabarensis | reverse complement strand
TGGTCCATTTGTACAGAGTGAGGCAGAATCCTGGTGGAAGTGACATAACAGATCTCTGTCCTGGGCCTGCATATGAACATTACTGAGGAATAGTAAGGTGAGCTGTTAATCCTGTAAAAAGAAAAAAAGATACCTTTTATTCACCTCAGAGCTGTGTGTGTGTGTGTGTGGGGGGGGGGGGAACCTCATGAAGACAACAGACTGAATGCAAAAAAAGCAATTATCTTTTATTCATTCATATTCCATTTGGTAAGAGAAAAATTATATGCTGTTGGGCTTCATATCCTTTAATACAATGAAAAATCAATCAATCAAATAAATTAGGTACTTTGGAGTTTTACAGCCAATGCCAAGGACATGCCATAGGGATTGCTTACGAATTCAGAACAATTTATTTCTAAAATATATTGCACTAAAAATATTTTGAAATGATTTGAAACAATACAATCTAATAACAATAAATGCAGAAGGAGAAATAACAACTAGGCAGGGGCTTCATTTGGGAAGGGAAAATTAATGCAAAGCTTAGTCCTGCTAAATGTAAAAAGTGGTATTAGGGTTTTAGTTTTCAGAAGAAATTCAAATGTGTGCTTCAACATACTTTATTCCATTGTATGGATTTATTGTACAGTGTGGGGAGAAGTCTTAGGCACATACTTTTTGACCTGAAGACAGTTTTTAGAATCAATGCCTCCACTCCAGGCAGTCCTAAGATTGGTGCCTGTACTGAAGCCCAGATCAAATGCACCATGGACTTAGCTACTGCTATGAAGACAATGTATGTGCCTCTGTGTTTGGTCTGACTTGATCTACAAATACAGACAGTCCTCTACTTACAATGCATTGACTTAAGACTTTTCAGATTTACAAGGGTTTATTGAGGTGTAAATGAATTTTCAGTTTAGGATACTTTTGGTTTATTTTATTTTCACGTAACCCCATCATAAGTAGAGAAACATCTGTATTCATCTGTGTACTGATGGTCATTGGTAGACATTTTCATACATATTTTAACTCACACATTTGTTGGCTGCTTTCCATTATCTGAGCTTTAGCATCCAAAGCTATGTATTAAGATCATTTGGGGGGCTCTTCTAATGTAAAATCCAGTGACCACAAAGTAGAAGTACTTTATGATACTGAACTACAGATTCAAGAATACACAGCTCCAATTGGGTATAATTGTTGTGGAAACAGTATTTCAGTCATCTCTGATATGCAGTATTTTAAAAGAGGTTAATCCTTGTCTGTTACTTATAGGAATTCTCTTTAACTTATATTGGATTATTTATAATGTGTAATTTCTTTTTGGTAACAGAGCTTATCTTAGACTCATGTGACAGCTGCTTAATGACTATGGTCATGTCTTTGTCATTAAAATCATCTGGCAAACAATGTCGTGGTACTTGAAAAGGGGTCTGGGTTCTATAAGGACAGAGCACAGATGTTTTCTGTATTAATGGGAGCGAGTAATTTTGGTTGTAGGAAAATAAACATTAGAAAACCAAAAAGGAGAGACCAGAAACGCATAGGATGGGAAGGCGGAGCCCAGCATCTTAGTGGGACACTGAGACCGAGAAGATGAGGACAGCAATGCCCATGTCCTAGCGGCACGGATGTAGGATGGGGAAGAATTATAGAGAACAGGTAGCTTTCTCAATTTTTCTGCAGGGTAACAACATTGGTAGCCCCGGGCCCTCAGTCATATCTGCTGCATACTTATCTCCAGGTCTCTGGGAATTAAAGTCATCACAGCTTTTCCCAGTGCTAAGATGAAAGTGTTGAAAAAGAGGAGTGTGTTGAAGAAGTCCCGCTGAGGAGACCAAGAACAGAAGCAGGATATAAAACTCGGTAAATAGAAAAAATGTAAGTTCCCCAAAGATTTTTCAGTGTTAGTGGCTAGAATGCTGGATAGATACCTAGTCATGGGATTCTGGGATCAAATGAAAGGTCTATTTTTAGTTTTTGAGGATTCTCCATAATCCTTCCCAAAAGGGCTACACTAGTTCGCAATTCTACCAAGAGTGCATGTAAGTGTACCCCTCTCTCCGCACCCACTGCAGCATCTGCAGCTTTGAGATCTTGTGATGTGGACTATTCTCACTTGTGTTGGTGATATCTCAAAGTGGTTTTGATTTGCATTTCTCTGATGATTAGGGACAATGAGCTTTGTTTCATGTGTCTGTTGGCCATTCGTCTGTCTTCTTGGGAAAAGATTCTTTTCATGTAGTTTGCTCATGTGTTGATGAGGTTGTTTGTCCTTTTCATATTGATTTTCTGGAGTTCTTTGTATATTCTGGTCACTAGCTCTTTGCCTGATTTGCAACATGTGAATATCTTCTTTTATTCCGAAGGTCGTCTATTTGCTTTGATTGTGTCCTTACAGATGCAGAAGCTTTGTAAGTTGATCAGGGCCCAGGCTCTTTTTTTAACACATAGAAATAAAACCTTACAAACTCCTTTGAAATGATCCTCTTCATCTATTCAATTATGTTCCTCTCTCCATTCTTACTATTCACCTGAAGGGTAGAGGAGTATATGCACCTGCCAGAAGCACAGAGTCTGAGGGGAGTCAAAGGTGGCCAAACAGCAGCCTACAGGAGAGATGCCTTCACTGTGCCAAGGTCCTGGTCAGAGACAGGAGATAGGGAGTCACTGAAGAATCCACACATATGCCCAGGGAAACAAGGAAACAACTGTGCTTCCTCCATGCCTAGACTGCACCAGTATTCATACCGCAGTTACACCAGAAAACCAACACCATTTTTATCCTTACATTTCTCTTTCCTATCTCCACGAGTACACAGGTCTTTTAAATTAAATCTCTGTTAGGGATTTTGTCATGGCCCCAACAGGAAATATAAAGTGCTTCAAAACAACGTAATTTGAGGAGGGTTTAGTGACTACAGGGCTTTTTACAAATTTGTAGATACAGGGAAATCTCAAGAGATAGCAAAGTAATCCAGGGCTAGTAGCAGCTGGGTAGTTTACTTAGGGGCCCAAAGAGATGAGGGGAGGGTGCAGTTACTAGAACTCAGGAGAGAGCTACAAAGAGTAAACTGTTGATGGGACATTGCCAGCCAGAGGCAACCTCTTGGGCTGGAGGCCAGGGGAATAAATCCTCTCATATCACTCCCCTAATTCCATCTAATTCCCTGCCCTGGTTACATTAAGAATCCAGAGAGAACTGGAACTCATTTACATAAATCTATACAGGTCAGTCATGCATTTTATATGCCAATAATATTTTAGCAATATTGCAAAGTTTTGCTATGTGGTATTCCATCATTCCATTCTAGATATTTTGCAAGTTCTATTACGACTTCTTTGACCCAAGAATTATCTACAAATAAATTCCCAAACTTTCAGATGTGTAACTTTATGACTCTCTTTTCATAATTAAATATCAATTTTCTGGCATGATAGTCCAAAAACACAGTGTCTGTGATATAATTGTGTAATTTGTTAAGTCTTTTGTGATTGAGGGCTCGGTGAATTAATAAATGTTGGAGGTGTGGTGGATAAGATGGTTTAATCTCAGTTGTTAATTATAGAGTTCAAAGCATGTCCATTACAGCTAGCTTACAAATTTTGTTGTTCAAATCTTACACATTCTGACTTTTTTTTTCTTTTAGAATTTTTAAGTTTTATTTGCTTGGTGATTTGTTTTTTGTGAGTTTTCATCTACATTTTTTACTTTGTTTTTTTTTCAGCTTCTCATTACATTCTGTCAACCTTTGATTTATATGAAGTTAAGTTGGTATATACCCAGATAACTTAGTATTGATATGTAAATCTATGAACATTTTCTTCTATCGTTATGTCATAATTCTTTTTTGTCCTTAATAAATTTTTTCTAGAATCTTATTTTTTCTGCTGTCAACATGGCTAAACAAGTTTTATTTTTTAGTATATCTACTCAAATGTATTTTTTGTCCTAGAAGTCTCAAACCTTTTGCATACTTTTTTTTTTATTAAATCATAGCTGTGTACATTGATGCAATCATAGGATACAATATGCTGGTTTCATATACAATCTGAAATATTTTCATCAAACTGGTTAACATAGCATTCATGGCGTTTTCTTAGTTATTGTCCTAGGTGTCTCATAAACAGCACACAGCTGGATTCTATTCTATGTTTTGGGCACTGACACCAAATAACAACCCATTTAAATCTATTTAATTTTATTGAGATTACAAATATATTTGGGCTTTTCCCTCATATTTTTCTTTGCATTACTCTTCCTTTTTTTTTTGATTTCTGAACTAATTTCGATTTTCCTCCCCTCCCTCTTTTCCTTCTTTCCCTTCTCTTCTTTCCTTCCTTCCTTCGTTCTTTCCTTCCCTTCTCTTCTCTTCCCTTCCCTTTCCCTCCTTCCCTTCCATTTCTTTCTTCCTTCCTTCCTTCTCACTATTCTTTTTGTACTGGAATGAAATTACCCATTTATTTCTAGTTTTTTGTAGCATTTTTACATAAACAATGTCTATAGTTAAATAATTTTTTTACTATACTTCTATAAAAGTATAGTAGAAAAATTCTTGGAACCTTTCATTCTCATGATTACTATTTTGCGTTTTATTTCTATCACAGTCACAAAGCCTACCAAAATTGTTTATATTAATTATTATAGCTTTTTAGAACCATTCCTTTTAAAATTCAGTTGCTTTATTACTTTTATTTTATCTCATTTCTTTTTTTGATTTGAATTCCTCTCCACCTGATATTTATTCTGGTGTGGGTTTTATAACAAGGGTTATAGATAGTAAATATCTCTTTTGTTTTTCAAAATTATTTTTTCATGTTTAATTATTATAATATTTGGATCTTGAAATTCTAAGTGCACAGTTATTGCTGTTTCCTAATAAATCTTATTACAGAGGAGTCTTCCTTTCATTGCAAATTTTTGTTTATTGTAAGTAATCTGCCTCATTTCTTTGATTACTTTTAAGATTTTTGAAGATTTTGGTTTCTTTGGCTTCATCACCTGTTTAAATGCAGATTTTTTTGTTTTTTTTACCTTTCTCATTGTACTTCTTCAATTTAAAAACTTATGACATTTTTCAATGCAAATTATCTCAGCCATCATGAATAATACCTTTGTCCCATTTTCTCTAACTACTTTTTCTTGAAATCCTGTTCTTTGTGGTTTGGTCGTTTTGATTCTATCATCTGTATCTTTTAAGCTCTCTTTGCTGTTTATTATTATTAGCTATAGTATTCTGTGTTATTTCTTCTTTCTATCATCACTTCTCTCTGCAATTGTGTGTTTTTTCTGCTTTTTATCCTGCTCATTGATTTTAATTTCAATGACTAGAAGTTCTTCTTGATTATTTTAAAAATCTGCTTACCTCCTGCCTGATGGGATCATGTTCTTCCATTATATTTTTTATTCTCTCTCTTTTCTCTATAATCATCATGTTCAATATACTTATTTTATGGTATTTTCTAAGTATTCTATTATTACAAGTTCTAATTTTCCTGTGCTGACTCTTTTCATGGCTAATCATTTCCTTGGGTGATTTTTTTTTCTTTTAATCTGAATTAATCTTCCATGGAGCTTGTTTTTTTTGGTACCCTTCTTCAGTCCGGGTTGTGTTCTTACAGAAAAGTTTTATTTTATTTAATAGACAATAAAAAGAGTTTTATTCTCTAATTTAAGAAGTCTGGAATATCTTCAATTTAAGATCAACTTTTATTCATTAATTTATTTGTGATTCTTAAATTGTGTTGGTAATAGAAATTCAGACCCTGTTTTCCTAGAGTCTTGGGGTGGACAATTTCTAGCATGGTTTCCTTAGAAGCAACAACTCTTCCAGGGCCCCAACTTTATACAGAGGTCTTAAATACAGTTCCTTATCTTGTACGAGCTCATATCCCTTTTCCCAACGTGAACATTGTAATTCTAATCACTAGCTGTTTGGTGGACATTTTCATTTGATGTTCCTTAGGCCTCTTTATCACTGGCCAAGCTTGAAACTCTGGCTTTGTCTTCCTTATTTATTTTAACAACATAAGTATTTTCCTCTTTTTATTTTAAGTTTTATTATACATAAAGCACCATTTGTTATATCCCATTTTTCTGAATGTTTGAAGGAGAATGTAGGTGTATCTTCTAGCTCAGGCCACTGTAATGCCTGATCTTAATATATCTGACAACTTTGAGAGGAAAGATTATTTTTAATGTCCTTTGTAAAACCTCAAAACACCTACAACATGTCATGTTCTACATCTTGGGAATTTAGAGCTGACTAAGATGCAGTTCATGGGCTTAATAGCATGCAAATAGCCACCACAATTGCTATGGTCTGAATGTTTATGTTCCCTCAAAATTCAAGTGTTAAAAGCTAATTTCCAATGTGGTGGTATTAGAAGGTGGGGCCATGGGGATATGATTAGGCCACATGTAAGTAGCCCCCTATGAATGGAATTGGTGCCCTCATAAGAGAAGCCTAAGAGAGCTGCACTGCCCCTTCCACCAGGTAAGGACTCAATGAAAAGGTGCTAATTAATTATGAATTAGAAAGTTGACATAAAACACTGAATGTGCTGCCACCTTGACCTTACATCTCCCACATCCAGAACTATGGGAAGTACATTTCTTTGTGTATGAGCCACCCAGTTTATTGCACTTTGTTTCAATGGCCTGCCTGGATTCAGACAACGATTAAAGGTGAGAATTTCTAAAACAGAGACATGAATAAAATAATAACAGAGCCTAAAAAGAGAAACATCTGGCTCTTTATTTGTTAAAGGGGGGAATTGAATTTCAAACTACTCATAATGACTTGTCTCATATCAAATTTCTATTAAAGATAGAACTGGGATACATATTTCCCTTTCTAAAACAAAAATCTCATGCTTTTAGAAGCATAAATGGCAGCAGCAGCTTCAATATAAGGGTTATATCATGAGCAGCGAGAGATTGTCTTATGAGTGCTGAGCTCCACTTCAGAGCTGTGATGAAGAAACTGAATTAAATACTTTCCAAAGGATCTTCTATCCCTTGCTCCCACCTCTTTTTGAGGAAAATATCGCTTTATTTTGCTGCTATTTTCCCAACGCCTATGACAGCAAACTCAAGGGATTAAATGAAGGAAGATTCTAAACCAGAAGTTGGGGGGACCGAAAATCTGAGGTTATAGAAAAGAGCAGAAAAGTAAACTTGGTAGGATGATAATTTAATTTAAAGTAGAAGCTTGATAGAGTTTTATACTCAGTGGGAGGGAAGGAGATAATATCTGGAACAGTTTATAGCTTTACAAAGACAAGAACTTCACTTTGAAAGCAGCCAGGGAACAGAGGCCAAGCCTTCTGTTGTTCCCTCCAGCTGAGGAGCAGAGAGACTTTTTAGAAACCTTACCTCAATTTCCCACCCAGTTGGTAGCCTTGGAGTTTTTCAATAAGTTATGTGTTAAATGAAGTTGTTTGCTTTCTCATATGTGTATGTGTGCATTTTTGATCTGGAAAATGCTCTCTAAAAGGCATTAATTATTTTATCTGATATTAATTTGAAATGAAAAACAAAAATAAAGAGGCAGGCAGATTTGCTATACAGATAATGTTTTAGAGCTAATTTGACTTATTGGGAAAGAAGAAATGTAGGAGGAAAAATCCTAAATATTCACTTTTAATAGCCCCAATTAATCCACTACACTCTCCTTTTCAGAAAATAATCCATGTGTAGAAAATAAATCTGGGTTAGCAGCCTGTGGCTATCTGTGTGGCCTAGCCAACTTGATCCTATAGTCCAACTTCAGCTGATGGTAGGATTTCAAAAACCTGTCCACTGATGCTGTGTTTTTGAAAGTCCTGGAAAAAATTTTAGTTTTCTTATCATTTGTAGTTCCCCACTATTAAAATTCACAAACTTATCAGATATATATTTATTTGTTGACAGCTTTGGGTGATAGAAAGGAATCAAAGGAAAGGAGTTTGTTAGAAGGACAAAACATGGCACTGAAAGGGGAGAAATGGAGGGCATTGTTTTTGTATCCCTTATAATAATCAGTTTGACATGTATGTGTTGAGCTGATATCTTCAACCCAGATCTCTCTCCTTCTTCCGGATATTTACTAATATATTATATTATATTATACCATTTCTTGGGCACACTATGTACTGTTTGCACATTTTCCTCCAGCTCAATATATCCAGAATTAAATTAATTATCTTGTAACTCCTCTTTCTCTTCATTAGCCTTTCCTTCCTATATTCCTTAATTTGAGTTTAAGGCAAGACCATTTAGCCAATTGCCAAAGCTAGAAACTTGAGCAACATTTTGACTCTTGTGTTGTTCTTTCTAAACCCTACCCCCTAATTTACTTTACTGTCATGTATTGTGTACCTTCCAAGTAAAGTGTGTAGTGGATGCTATATACATATTATACCATGTACTGTTAGCAACAACATGCTATATACATGTTATACCATGTACTGTTAACCTCTGTGCTATCTATCACTGTTCCATTTTCCAGATAAGAAAAGTAGGCTCTGAGAAGTTAAGCAGCATGCTCATAGCCACACCAGCAGTAAGTGGCACTCATAACTCATTACTTTCCGTTTTCCCAGTGTACGTCCAGTGGTTGCCTAAAACTTTTCTTCTTCTCCTCTCTGTCTGACTAATCCTTCCTCACCTTTTAGATGGGACTCAGCTTAAAATGTACTTGTCCAGGATCTCTAATCTCCCAAGCCTGGTCTGGCTCCCTTCCAATTCCTCATCCTCTAGATTTTATCTCCTATGATTATCCTCATCACACCACATTATTGCTTTGTACAGTTCCATATCCACCATTATACTGTAAGTCTTGTGAGGGTGAAGACTGAACTGTTTTCTTTGCCATTAAATCCTGAGGCCATGTATGGAGCACCTGCTAAGTATTGGTTTAATGAATGGGATGAGTGAACGAGTGACTAACAAACATAGAAATTCTGTTGACGTCTGAATTATTGCCTAGGACAGGCCCTTTAATTGTTTTTCACTTTCTAGAATTGCTTCTTATCCTTAGAACAGTTCCATTTTAGTTTTCATGTGTCCAATTCATTGTAGGTTCCAGAGGCTGCTCTCTTCCCCAGAGCAAATCCAAGTATTTACCATGTTTATTTAACAAAGCAGAATGTTATGTTTTGTGTTCTATCATATAAGCTTGGAAAGGACATGGCTTTTGTATTTATCCTTTCTTGGTGGTGCTATATCATAGGATTACTGAGTGTTGATGTTAAATTGGAACTTAGAGACCATTTGATTAAATCCCTCAGAGGAAACAGACTCTGAAAGATAAGGCAATTTCTCAAGATTGTGCTGCTAGCAAACAGTAGCTCATCTCTATATTATTTACACTGCTTGTTTCCTTTGTTTTGTCTTTTAGGGGCAGTTTGAGCTTCATCTGGGAAGGTGAAGTCATAGGTGACTATGTCTGCTAGTTTAAGCTCCTCTGACCTGCCTTTAGACACTCAAGAGGGCTTCATTGCTGTGCCTCACTTCTTTGAGTCACCCAAGATGCTGACTGCAGTAATAGAAAGGGCTTCTCATTATCTGGTGTAACCTCAGAGCAGCCAGCAGAATGGCCGTTTACACACTAACACTCAAAACATTGAATAGAAAAACAGCCAAATCTATCTGTCACCCATCCAAGGGTTTGTAGCTCAGCCATAACATCTGGGGAAAGTGTTTGTGGAGTCCAGCATTGAATTTACTGAGGCCACGCACTCACATCTGCAGTCTAGACCAAGTGGCTCTCTCACTTTGGCTGTCAGCCTCTTCACACCTCCTGGACTTTTCTCTGACTCTCTTTCTTATCCACTTTTCACTTTGCAAATCTGTTTTCTTTTTCTTGTCTGCCTCTTTGTCTCTTGATTGTTTTTTCTTTTATTTTTAGTTCTCTCTCTCTTTTTGTTCTTTCTTTCTCTCAAATCATTGCAGGCTTAAGTTTCCAGAAAATCCTGACAAAATTCTTAGACAAAAGCTTTTCCCAATAATGAGGAGTCTTCTATAACATCATAATGTCATGGCGGACAATGTCCTAGCAAGATTCTCATGCAATCGCCAGATGCTTGACCTTAAGAACTCTATCACTGGGACTTGAAATTTCTTTATCTTTAAAATATAAATGTTAGTGTGGTGCCTGTGGCTCATCGAGTAGGGCACCAGCCCCATATACTGAAGGTGGTAGATTCAAACCCAGCCTCGACCAAACTGCAAAACAGAAAAATAGCTGGGCGTTGTGGTGGGTGCCTATAGTCCCAGCTACTCGGAAGGCTGAGGCAAGAGAATCGCCTAAGCCCAGGAGTTGGAGGTTGCTATGAGCTGTGTGACACCACGGCACTCTACCGAAGGCTACAAAAAAAATGAAAAATAAAAAAATATATAAATGTTAGACCATATTCGTCATATTCCATCTTTTTCTTTTAAAAATGCAGTAAAAACTTTTCTTCAAACAAAATCTTATGAAGAACTTCAATATGAGAAAGCATACTGAAGAAAAGCTTTTCTAGTTAACATAGGAGAGAATAACTTTTCCCCCTTCAGGAATCCCTGAAAGTTGCTGGGAGCAGTAGAGTTCCTGGAATGCACAAGTGGAAAATTTTCAGCCTGGATGATCTTTCAGGCCTCTCCTATTTAGTAAAATGGCAAAAGCAATAATGATCATCACATAGTCTCTTTGTAGCCTACATTTCCAGCCCTTGCAGCTAGGTATTGCAATGGGGAAAGTTTGGGCCAATGTGAGCAGACATGATTTATCACTTCTAAGTTAGGACAGTAAAACTCATGTATTATTCTTCACATTTGGACAAAAGAGGCCTAGTGCACAAAGTACAGTGGTGAGCAGACAACCTCTTTGTCAATCTGAACCTTGAATGACAGTGTGGAACAGAAATTTCTGAGGTGCTGCAGTGTACATGTGTTATGATTTAAAAAAGAGTCCTTTGTTGTGTAAAGCCATTGGGATTTGGGGGTTAATTTTTATGCTGGAATAAAGCCAGCCTATGGTGAATAAAGGGAAAAAAATAGGAGAAGAAAATAAAAACAAACTCAAAATCTTCTTTCCTTGTGTTAGTGCCTTTTCAATCATCTGTGTGTTACAGTGTGATCTCTTACTGCTGGGTTGTACCATTAGATCAACCAGACAGTTATCACACTGATTTATTTTAGTGAATTTCTGCAGAGAAGGGCTCTCCTGAATAATATAAATAGGAACACTTTTAATATCATAAATCCATAACTCTTTATTTGTTTATTTCAAACTAATATAAGGGTACATACGATTAGGTTTCGTAAGGTAAAGTCTGAGTTGCAGTTGTGACCATAACCCCGGAAGTACACCATTTACCCTTACATTGTACCTGTTAGGTGGGAACTTCCCAATCTTTCCTCCTCCCCATTTCTTGAGTTTAATTCCGTTTTTCTCTCAAAGGTGTACATTATTGTTAATCTACATGTTTCAATTTAGTATTGAGTAAATGGGATGCTTCATTTTCCATCCTTGTGATACTTAGGACAATGTTCTTCAAATCCATCAAAGTTGAAACAAGAGATACAAAATCTCCACTGTAGTATATGTGTACCATGGAATACTATTCATCCAGAACTCTTTGCATCCAAATAACAACGTTTAAACAAAACGCTTTTCCAAAATAGAAGCCTATAAATTTTTACAGAATCCTGAGCCTGGGAGATAGAATGTTGGAGCTATTAGGAACAGGCTGAAACAGAAGCTGCCTTCCCACTTAAAGCCTATCTTCCTTCCTAAGAACTTTTTCTATTCCTTTCCTCTAGCTGAGGATCACTATGAGGTAGGTGACAATACTCCAGCTTTTACCTCCGGCAAGAGGGAAGTGGGGATAACTGAGTCAAGCATTCTGCACTGAGTCCCAGAGTTCTGCAAAGGTAGGCTCCAGTAACCCAGTGGCACAATAACACACACTTTATTGGCGGCTTCCCTTTCCCTATTCCACTCCTTTTTCTCTTATTGTTTTTTACTTATCACACCCAAATAACCATTGCACACAAATCCTTATTTCAGGACTGGGGAGGAACTCAGGCTATGATGGAAGCCATTTAACCCATTCTGTCTTCCATCAGTTCAGGTCTTGTCTCATTCTAGATTTCTCAATGCCATAAATTCACTGTCTTGGTGGCAGTTTCAGGCCAGTGTATGTTTCTTTTCCTTTTTTCTTTTATCTTTTTATGGATACTAAAAGAGAGTTGAGATTTGGACATTCAGTTATATCTTTTACTATGGAATGGTAGCCACCCCTCCTGATGTATTTTGTCATTAAGAAGATTGCTAGAACTCTTACTTGTTAAAAACAGAATCTTATATAGTAATGCACTACATTTTTAAGGTAAGGCTAGCATTTCCATTTGTTCATGAGTCCAGCAGCATAGTCACATGACCATTGTCACATGTTGGCTTATAGCTTTCATATGAAAGCTATAAATTAGCTTCATAGTAGGGCTGAGTACATTGGATACTTTTTCTTTAATTCTTGAGGTACTTTATTAAGAAGAATATGTTCCAGCTCCATCCGTGTAAACATGAAAGAGGTAAAGTCTCCATCTTTTTTAAGGTTGCATAATGTTCCATGGTCTACATATACTATAATTTATTAATCCATTTGTGGGTCGATGGGTACTTGGGCTTCTTCCATGACTTAGCAATTATGAATTAGGCTGCAATAAACATTCTGATCTCCTATATGTCTTTGTTATATAAAGTGATTTTTGATCTTCTGGATATATTCCTAGTAGAGGAATTGAAGGATCTAATAGTAGGTCTATTTTTAGATCCCTAAGTGATTTCTAAACATCTTTCCAAACGAATGTATTAGTTTGCATTCCCACTAGCAATGTAGAAGGGTTCCCTTTCTCCACATCCATGCCAACATCTATGGTTTTGGGATTTTATGATGTGGGCTAATCTTACTAGAATTAGATGGTATCTCAAAGTGGTTTTGATTTGCATTTCTCTGATGATTAAGGACAATGAGCATTTTTTTCATGTGTCTGTATGCCTGGTGCCTGTCTTCTTCAGAGAAGTTTCTCTTCAAGTCCCTTGCCCACACTGAGATGGGATCACTTGTTCTTTTCTTGCTAATGCATTTGAGTTCTCTGTGTATTCTGGATAGCATTCTCAGACTCTTGGACTCAAGTGTTCCTT
>CAUYON010115398.1:0-11363 GCA_963573935.1 Arctocebus calabarensis | reverse complement strand
TGGTACATATTTGAAGGGTCAGGAGAAAACTTCTAAATATGGATCAAAAATGTTTTCACATAGTAAACGAGAAAATCTCATGAATGTTATGTCAATCAGGTTGATAAAAATATCTCAGATTGCATGTGAAGCCCGCACACTTTACCCCATGATTGAACTAATGTACACAGCTATGTTTCAATAAAAAAACAACAACAAAAAAAGAAGTTAATGTTCTTCAATTTTTTCTTTCCTTTGATACTGCAAAGACTTTCATGATTCTTTTCAGTTCTGAATGTTTAAGTAGCATGGATGGATGCAACCATAAATGTGACTTGCCCTTGCAAATGAACTTTACAATGTAATGAAGAATGAGACTTGCCATGGTAGGGATAAAAGCAAGCATATTAACAAATAACATGTTCAGTTCAGGATGAACTGAGGTACTTCAGACCACATTCAAAAGATCCCTCTAGATCTAGAACTCTTCCACTCCACTCAAGTGTTTCCATTTTTGGGGGGCAAAGTCATTCAATCTTTCATTTAACTTCTGTTCTGCACATTAGACCTTAGTCCTGGGATGAGTTCTCAGGTCTTAAGAAGCTCATAGTATAACAACACATAGATACATGTACATATATAAACAAATAATCATGACATAATTTCTAGTATGTTATGCTACAGATGTGTGGAAAGTGCTCTAACTGCTGGAAATAACAAAGATTTCCTAGAAATGACATATGAGTTGGGCCTCGAGGTCAGATCCTTGGATGTCTATGTCTTGAGTGCACCATGAACACTAGAGCTGACCCACTGAGGACCAATCACCCCAAGGATGAGTTATAGTGATCTAAGTCTGAGGGGTGGCCTACTGCTATTCTGTTTTCAGTGTAAGACTATTTAGTAGGATGTATTCTCCATTCTGAGACAGAAATTTGAAAACCAGATTGGGGATGACTATGCTTCTCCTGGGTTATGAGGGTTAACAGGGATATTTTCCTTAAGCTAACTAGAGAAACCCTCTGTAAGAAACAAAGATACGGACTTTTGACTAATTGTGGCCTATTTTATTGAGATGTTTTGAAAATATTAATTGTTCTTAAACAATACTCTAATAGAATTTATCTATTGTTCTCATCCATAGTATAACTGAAATTATCTCACTTTGTCCCTTATTTATGCCCATTAATCCTGGAAACAAGATATGATTTTCTACAGACAAGACCATGCAAAATATCCACTTCCTAGGATTAAGAAATTTAAGTTATTTATGAATTCCACGGATTTTATTTTGTTTTTGTTAAATTTTGTTTGTAGATATAGGGTCTGTTATGTTGCCCTGGCTGGTCTTAAACTCCTGGCCTCAAGCAATCTTCCCCTTTAGCCTCCCAAAGTGTTTGGTTATAGGTGCAAGCCACTGTGCTTCATTTTGGATTCCAAACACTGTCTACAGGCCACAAATGGGGTACAGACTCGTTGGCACATGGTAAATCAGGCCTAATTCTTTCTGTTTATGATACATGCTCATTTACTCATTTTTCCCTTTTGGAAGTCAGGTTGATAGATGGTGTAGAGGAATGGACACCATGATTGCAAAGGACAGTTACTGATTCTTATCACATTAAAAAGAAATGCTGAGAACAGAACAGTCTCCTGGCAAGTCTAGATATGTTTTGTGACCTAAGGGAAATCCCCCAAGTAACTCAGTGTTCCGGAATGAGATAAGGTTGGTCGCTCACTAGTAAGCATGTGTTAAACATTAATGCTTAGTAGTTCTTCATAAGGGTTTTGGGGAAAGAACACATGAGGAGAGCATGCAGCAATCCTTAACCATGCAGCCCTCATATTGAAGTACCTTAACTCTCCACACCTGTTGTGTATAACGTTAATAAATAGCCGTTGCAGAGGGGGCTCAGGGTTACCCTGCAACTAAGGTTAGCCCGCCTCCCACAAGCTTGTACTTCTAATCTGTGTCACGCCTGGATCCTTCCTGCGGCAACTGAGACCAGGGCCATAGGTGTCACAACAAGTTGGTATGTGAACAAGAGAAGAGAAAAAGAGTGACGAGATTCTTGTTCTTATACTTATTTCCTCATAAGGAGGTCTCATTTTAAATTTTGATTTATGTTAAAAATGAGTGGGGCACAAAAGGTTAGGAAAGGTGGCAGAAGTGTGAGCCTTAAAGTACGTTAGCTTTTGCTAATCATACAGTCATTTTTTTTTTTTTTTTAGACAGAGCCTCAAGCTATCACCCTGGATAGAGTGCTGTGACATCACAGCTCACAGCAATCTCCAATTCCTGGGCTCAAGTGAGTCTCTTGCCTCTGCCTCCCAAGTAGCTGGGTCTATAGGCGCCTGCCACAATGCCCAGCTATTTTTTGGTTGCAGCCGTCATTGTTGTTTGGCGGGCCCGGGTTGGATTCGAACCCGCCAGCTCAGGTGTACGTGGCTGGTGCCTTAGATCATTGAGCCACAGGCGCCGAGCCCAGTCATATTTTTTATATCACAATAAGGTTCTGGAATTACTGAAAACTATTTCCATATAAGGTACAGGGTGGCCATAAAGTTCATGTTCAATTTGCTACCCTATATGTTGCCTTTAAATTAAACACTAAGAGCAGAAACAGAAGTAGTAGGAATGTGGACAGCAAGACATATTAACCATGTACAATGGTTTCTGAAGTGGGGACTAAGAGCTAGTATGTCCACATAATAGTGCAGTTAGGTGTAATGACAAAGAGCAGAGATTTAAAGACAGAAGGCCTATGTTGGGATTCTGCTCTACTGACTGTTACATGCTTTGCAATGCTGGATACAGTCTGAGTCTGCTAATCTATATAATGAGATAATTAATTTTACATAGTTGTTTAGAAGCTTAAAAGCATTCTCTAACCTATTAAATTCTATTTATAAATTATTTGATAACATCATAAAGAGTGACATCATCCAGGGAAAATTCCATTTTTAGAATTTCTAGCCTTTTTACGTTGCTTTGTCTTTGTATTAATGCCTCTTGGCTTTTGTACCTCTAAGCAAAACACTATAAAGATGTACCAGGCAAAGGAAGGGAGACAAGTGGGATGAGATGGTTCTGTTACTTGTGTGAAGTCTGTTATATACCTGGTAGAATACTGAGACTTTAGCAGGAATATATTTAATTAAATGTGCATCTGAATCATCTAAATTTGAATATCTAAACAAGAGGGCAGCAAACCATGCTCCCTGTGCCAAATCTGGCTGCCACCTCGCCTTGGACAACCGGTGAGTTAAGAATGGTTTTCACAGGCGGCGCCTGTGGCTCATTGAGTAGGGCGCCGGACCCATATGCCGAAGGTGGCGGGTTCAGGCCCCACCTCAGCAGATAGCCGGGCATTGTGGCGGGTGCCTGTAGTCCCATCTACTTGGGAGACCGACACAAGAGAATCGCCGAAGCCCAGGAGTTGGAGGTTGCTGTGAGCTATGAGACAGAAAAGGAAGGAAATAAAGGAAGATATAGGAAGAAAGAAAATGTATGTGCACGATACAATTATCTCTGTATGCAAACGACATGATCACACATGTAGAAAACTGCACCCAGAAAAAAATAAATAAATAAAATTAAAAAAAAAAGAATGGTTTTCACGTTTTGAAAAAGGTTGAAAAAATAAAAATAATATTTAGTGACACATAAAATGATATGAAATTCAAGTTTTACTTTCCAGAATAGTTTTACTGGAATACAACCACGCTCACTCCTTTATGTATTTGTCTAGGGCTGCTTTCCCTTCACAGATAATGACAGATTTAAGAAGCTGTGATGGAAAGGGTTATGTTGTGCTTTGCACTGTTGCTTAGGGACCTACAAATTGCAGTGACTCTGTTATATCTTGACAGTGTTTCAAGTGCCATGTGTCCATGATACTCAAACATCTTATTTCTTTATCATGTCAAAACAAGAAAAAAGTGGACATGGTATAAGGGTAGAAGACTAAGAGAGTATTATTCTCAACCTAGTTATGTTCTTTGTGTCTTTAATGAGCTAACATTCATTCATTCAACAAGTGTTTATTAAGTACTTACTTGTATATGTCAGGCAATGTTCTAGGTGTTGAGATGTAGAAGACACTTAATCTCTCTTACTATCAATTTCTTTTGTAACATGAGGAAAATAAATATCCACCTCATAGAACAGTTATAAGATCCAAATAAATGCTTGGTTTCTGTTGTGATTAATTTAGACTAAATATAGTGTCTGTGAAATCATTTAACCTTGCCCATGTCTTATTTATGACACTGAATAACTTAGCTCTGTTGAGTGTGGTAGTATAAAAGTGTTTACTATTCTCTAGTGTCTAAAAAATCTCTTTGATAAGATTAGATTTGTCAAAATACTTTTATCTTTTCTGATGTTTCATTAATAAGGAGAATAAGAAATGGAGCAATAAACAGCCACCATGTTCTAGGCTGCGTGTCAAATGCACTGATATTTAGTACTAAGCAGAAAGTGAATCCTCTTGGGTACCTCTAAGGTATATTCCAGGTATATCTACATGTTCCTCTTAATTGCCATTTCCTCAGATAAAGTCCTTATTATCTCCCATCAGGACTACCACAATAACTTCCTATCTAGTCTCTTTGCTTCTACTCTTGCCTACCCTCCAATCCATTACCTACCATGAGCCAGAATTATATTTTAAACATAAGAATCACATTAGGCCACCCCCCGCAATTAAAACCCTTCAGAATAAAATCCAAAGTCCTTGGGGTACCAAACCTCCAAGATGGTCCCCAATGATCCTTTACTTCCTGATATTCACACCCTTATGTAGTTCCCTTCCATGTTGTACTCAAGTTGGTCTGTGTGGCTAACTGCATCCATCAGAAATGATGGAACTACTTCCAAAATTAGGGTATAAAAGACTGTGGTTTCTCTGTTGGGTGCTATTTCAATGGCCTGTTCTCTCTTTCGTTCTCCTGGATCTTTCACTGTGAAGGAAGTAACTGCCATTATGACTGGCTTTGGAGAGAGCCACATGGAAAAGGAGCCTCTGGCCAACAGCCAGAGAGGAACTAAGGCTGCTGGCATCACATGAGAGAGCTTGGAAGTGGATTCTCCAGTTTGGTTGAGCCTTGAGATACCTGTAAATGCATGATAAGCTTGAGGGCCCTCATGAGGCCCTGTGAGCCAGAACCATGTAGTGAAACACGCCCAGATTCTGGACTCAGAAATAAAAGATGGGGTATGTGTTAGTAGTTTGGGGATAGGATATTCTATAAATGTCTTTAAGTCCATTTATTTTAGAGTCTCATTTAAGTCATGTGTTTATTTTCTGGTTTGATGATTTGCCCACCTCTAACAGTGGGATGTTGAATTCCCTGGCAATTATGATGCTACTATTTATTATTTCTCCCAGTAGCTATTTTCTTCACAGCACTAATCAATCTGGCATTTCCCCTCTACACACAAAAAAGTAATCTCCCACATTAGAATATAAGCTACCAAAGAACAAAGACTATACCCCGTCACAGTCTTCACTGTATTTCCCACATTTATTCAGGGCAATAGTACAAGACCTAAATGAATACTTGCTACTTGCTGAATGAATAAACAATTAAAACTTTTTTTCTCAAAAAATGAAACATAAAACTCACTTCAGATATTAGGTACAGTAGTAGAGGCTAGACATTCCTTTTTTTTTTTTTTTGGTGACAGTCTCAATCTGTTGCCCTGGGCATACTTCTCTAATGTCATCATAGTTCACAGAAACATCATACTCTTGGGCCCAAGTGATCCTCTTGCCTTAGCCTTCCCAGTAACTGGGACTACAGGTGCCCACCACCACTACTGGACAGTTTTGTATTTTTTTTCTCTATTTTTAGTAGAGATGAGGTCTCGCTCTGGCTTAGGCTGGTCTTGAACTCCTGAGCTCCAGCGATCCACCCGCCTCAACTTCCCAAGGGTGCTAGGTTAACAGGCGTGAGCGTGGCTGAGGCTAGACATTCTTACAATAAGGTTTGAGCAGTAAGGGCATTTTTTAATGGAAATGCAATTTTATGATAATAACCAAATTAATTAAACCAGTGATTGTATCATTGTCACTATTAGTCAATGGTTTACCTAATATTTACCTAAAGGCAATAGTAAACATTTGATGGACAGCAGAGAGCGTATATACTCTGCTTCCCAAGAACATAATCCCCTCTCAGGAGGGAAGCCCCTCAAAAGCTTCTGCTTTTCTCTGCTGGTTGTTATATAGAGGGTACCAAAAAATATATTTACATTTTAAGAAAGGAAAAAACGGGAGTAGGTCGCCAGCCCCATATGCCGGAGGTGGCAGGTTCAAACCCAGCCCCAGCCAAAAACTGCAAAAAAGAAAGGAAGAATCTACTAAGATTGTAATACTCAAGTCACGTTTGACTTCTGTAATTACAAGTGATAAAATATACAAGGTAACAAAAGTTATTAGTACATACTATCACAATTTTAATAACAGGTTTTTTTTTTTCCTTCCTTAAAATACACATTTTGGGGGGGCATACTATATATAATTCAAATCTACTCTGTCCATCTTATGTTGCAAACAGTAGCAAATGCAGCTTTAATCTAGTTTTTTTTTTTTTTTTTTAACTTTAATCTAGTTGAAAAGAGAAATGGAGTTGGAAGATCTGGGTTCAAATTCCATCTCTGTTCCTTCTATAAGAAAAGTTAATACCTTACCTCATATAATCAATATCTATCAAACAGATTTAACCATTCACTTAAGGGGTTTTAAAATTTTCTTTACTCTTTCATAAACTATAGCCAACTCTTATCTTTTTGCTCAAATTTCTACCTCAAGTTTAGGCCTCCAGTGTAGCTGCTTTGAAGGATAGCATTCATTTATATATGTGCCCTGACGGGAAATTTTAAAGTATCAAACTCATTTTGTTGCTTTACACCTACTCTCACATGGTGAGATATAAATAACACCCGTACTTTCTTTGAAAGCGTTTTCATACACATTCATCTGACTCAAAAAAAAAACCTTGTGAGATACACAAGCTATGGATTATGTCTATTTTAAGATAAAGAAACAAAGTCAGAAACAAAGTTCAGAGGTCACAACAGTAATAACAGAGGCCATTTGTGATTAATCTAACTCTACTTTGATAACGCTAGGAGTCTCCCTGCCAAAACAGTATTATGTATCTAATTTTACCCAATTTACTTTGTGAATAGTATCAGAGAAGGATTCAGTAGGGTACTGGTTTAACCATGGGCATAATATGTATTTTTCCTCGGCATTGAAGAGTAAAACCAAAGCTTATTCACTAGGATGTTTCATTCAAAGAAACACAAGACACACAAGTGGCCAAAGTGAGCTAGCTCCTAGACTACACTACCATGAGGTGCTATAAACAAAGCTGGGCCCAAGAAATGGAGAAGAAAAGGTAGAATGGAGTTTACAATAGCAACTTCTACATTTTAACATTTTAGAGCTATTTTAATTTATTTCCCCTTCATTGGTTTTCTATACCTGTAGGTCTCTCTCCCCTATCCTCTCACCCTATTTAAAGTCTTAAATTTGTATGTTAAACCAAAGGATCAGGGTGTGTGAGTCTGACACGAATCATCCATAACTGAAATGATTCTAATATGTGCTTCTATTTCATTAAAACTTTCTGGTGCAAATGTGCGTGTCATCCAGGATGGGTTATTCCAGAAGAATTTAAAAGCTTTATGTATGCCTCATTTATATGCTCCTATTATATTTAAGAACCTTATTTTTAAGGATTACTGTATAAATCTATTGTATACTCTTTTGAAGAGCCTCAGTGATACAAAATCTTTCTTCTCTGAGGATGGATTTGATTTTAGAAATGGTCACATCTTCTGGCTAGGAAATAAAGGTTAGTGATCCAGCAAAGCTATTCTGCTTGAGGTCAGAATAATAAATATGGGTATAAAATAAAAAGACCGACATCTTATACAGCATCTACAAACTAGCTCCTCCATCACACCTATCTCAGGACCTTTGAACTTAATGCTTCCACTTCCTGGAATCTTTTAATAGCATGCTCTTTTCACTCAAGAAAGAGTTAAGGGTCACTTAAAAGCGACATACTCTGAACATCCTACTATGGAGTGGTTCAGCTCAACAAACTTGTCTAAATCTTGGTCAGGTTTGTTTCTTCAATAACAGTCATCAACATTTTTTGTTATTGTTATTGTCTTTATCTCTTCCTCTGACCTATGCTGTCCAATACAGTAACCATTAGATACCTGTGGCTATTTAAATTCAAATTAATAATAATTAAGAAAATTAAAGGAAAACCTGCCAAACTGGATCTTACCAAAATGAAGAACTGTTCTTTAAAAGCTATTGTTAAAAGCTTAAAAAGACATGTCCACATTGTATATCAAAGCAGTACCCCGAACCCTATAAATGCATCAATTTATGCAACAAAGTTATGATTTAATAAAAAATAAGTTCAAAAAATGTCACAGACTGAGAGAAAACATTTGCAAATCACATATCTGATAAGGGAATTAAACACGGAATATATAAGTATCTTTCAAAACTTAATAAGAAAACTAACAACCCAATTAAAACGGAAAATATCTGAATAGGTACTTCATCAAAGATAATATATGAATGGCAAATAAGCACAAAGATACTCAATGTCCTTAGTCATCAAGGAAATGCAAATCAAAACCATTAGGTACCACTTTATACCTTCTAGAACGATTATAATTAAAAAGATAGACAATAAGAAGTGTTGGTGAAAATGAGGACAAATCAGACTCTTAGTTACTTCCAGGGAGAATATAAAATTACTTTGGGAAAAACAATTGGACAGTTCTTAAAAAGTTAAATATATATCTAAAGTATGTGCTGGTGCCATTCCATACTTCAGGAATTTACCCAAAAGAAATGAAAACGTAAGATCATGCAAAGACATCTACATGAATGTTTACAACAACTTTATTTGTAATAGCCTAAAACTGGACATAATCCAAATGCCCATTAATAAAAGAATGGATAAACAAACTGTGCTAAACATATAATGGAATGCTACTCAGCAATGAGTTGCTGATATGTTAAAAAAAAAAATGGATGTATTTCAAAATAATTATATTGAGCAAAATAAGCCAGACCAAAAAAAGAATATAAAGTATGATTACATTTATATAAATTCTTTTTTCCAACTTAATTTTTATTTTTATATATCTATAGGGTTAAAATTCTTGAGATATAAATTAGCCTAGAGGGACAGAAAACATGCCAGGCGTTGCCTGGGAATAGAGAGAGAAATGAATGAATTAGAATGAGACATGAAGAAACTTTAGGGATAATGAATAAGTTCATTACTTTGACTATAGAGATTGTTTCACAGATGTACGTACACATATGTGTGGGTGTGTATGTGTGTGTGTCAAAACTAAAAGATTTATAAAATTTAAGTATGTATAATTTATTATATGTCAATTAGTCCTCAATGAAGCTGTTAAAAATTTTAGGGGTCTGGGTATAAGGGTTCACACCTATAATCCTAGCACTTTCGGAGGCACAGGTGGGAGGATCACATGAGGTCAGGAGTTCAAGATCAGACTGAGCAACACAATGAGACCTCATCTCTACAAAAAAATAAAAAAATTAGTCAGATACAATAATGCATGCCTGCAGTCCCAGCTACTCAGGAGGGAGGTAAATACGTGAGCTCAGGAGTTTGAAGCTGCAGTAAGCTCTGATGATTCCACTGAACTCTAGGCTCAGAGAACAGAGCAAGACCCTATCTATAAAAACAATTTAGTTTCTTAGGTGTACCAGCCACATTTCAAGATCTCAATACCCAGTGGCTCATGTGTATAATCCTAGCGTTCTGGGAGGCTGAGGCAGATGAATTGGTTGAGCTCAGGAGTTCATGAACAGCCTGAGCAAGAGCAAGACTCCTGTCTCTACTAAAAATAGAAAAACTAGCCATTTTGTGACTATCTCAAAAAAAAAAAAGCTCAATAGCCACAGGCAGGTAGTAGCTACTAAATTAGATACTATCACTGGACAAAGTTCCTCTGAACAGACTACTCTAGACCAGGGCAGGTAAGGAAACTACACAACACGAATCCACCACTTATTTTTCCAAATAAAGTTTTACTGCAACTCAGCTATGCACATTCATTTACATACTACCAGGACCACTTTAGTGCTACAAGGGCAGAGCTGACTAACTGCAACAGAGACCAATGGCCTGCAAATCTTAAATATTTATTATCTGTTCCCTTTTTTTTGAGACAAAGTCTCAGTGACTTGAGAGGCTGAGGCAAGTGGATCACTTGAGCCCAAGAGTTTGAAGTTGCTGTAAGCTTTGAAGTTGTGATGAAACCACAACACTACCAGGGGGACAGAGTGAGAACATGTCTCAAAAAAAAAGGCATTAAGTGTAAGATGGTGGCAGCTTGGACTATAGTGACAGCAGTGCTGATGAAGTGGAGAAAATCAAAATAGTATTTGGATAGCTTTTTTTTTTTTTTTTGAGACAGAGCCTCAAGCTGTCACCCTGGATAGAGTGCTGTGACATCACAGCTCGCAGCAACGTCCAATTCCTGGGCTCAAGCGAGTCTCCTGCCTCAGCCTCCCAGATAGCTGGGACCACAGGCGCCCGCCACAACGCCCGGCCATTTTTTTTGGTTACAGCTGTCATTGTTGTTTGGCGGACAGGCTGGATTCGAACCTGCCAACTCAGGTATGTGGCTGGTGCCTTAGCCCGTTGAGCCACAGGCGTCGAGCCGGGATAGTAGCTTTCCTTATGGCTTGGCTGCTGCAGAGTGAGAAAATGAGTTGAAAATGAATCCTAGGTTTTGGGTCTGAAGGATTAAGGGCACAGTGATATGAATTTCCCCACATTATGGGGAAATTACAGACATTAAGTAGTAACTTTTACATTATGGGGAAATTTCAGACATTAAGTACTAACTTTTATCAAGTACCTATTATATGTCATTATCCACTCAATTTCACATTTTATTGTCCCAATGATGTTGGGAAGATAGATTCCAGTTTATGTGTGAACCCTTTATATTTTATGATGAAGGACAAAATCTTACACACAACGGCTATGATGAATATAAAGAATTTGGGAAAAGAGCAAAGGAGCCCTTCATTTCCTGGGCAAGTACTGCTCCATAAATAACAAGGCTGCTGTTTAATGTTTCCTCCCTTCAAATAAATCTATAATTTTATTCTCCTTAAGTCTATGAAAAATGTTTTGAAGCTTTAAAATCTATGTCAATTACCAAACATTCATTCACATTCCCAAATGTCGTGCTAATCTGACAAATTCACATTTTAATTGGGATGATTTGCACACACACACCCATCTCTGAAGGGGAAAAGCGACAGGGACGGACCGCAGCCTCAATCCAT
>CAUYON010115396.1:0-46824 GCA_963573935.1 Arctocebus calabarensis | reverse complement strand
ACACCTATATATACCCTGAGACTAAAGGCCTAAAGGAGGAGATGGGGAAAGACTGGGAGAGAAACGGAGAGAGCTTCTCTCTCCCCACCAGAATTTTCTCCCTCTAACAGGTGCCTTAATGTTTTCTGTATTCTTTTCTTTTCTGTGAATAAATTCTGTCTTAAAAAAAAAAAAAAAAAGAAAGTCAAAAGTGCTTTCCTTATCTTTTGTATTGTTATCACATAAATTTCTAGTCTTGTTTCAAGGCATGTGATTCCAGCAATGGAAATTTGCACCCTCAAGAGCCAAAATGAAATGGTAAATTCCTTCACAAAGAATGTTTATCTTACTGGCAGAACAAAACAATCTGCCTTTTTTCTAAAGAAGAGACATAGTGTGGGGAAAAAATGACCTCAAAGTATAAGGCATTATTTTTTACAAATGATAGTCTTCACTGGAGGTTAAAATGAGATTTCTAATATTAGGTACAGTAACTGCATCTGAATCATTTGGAAGGAGGTGAATTTTCCCATTTCCATGTCCTTCTACACCAACCAGTTCCTATTCCCCATCAAACCTGTATATAAAAGTGAGGTGTTTATGATTTTGTTCACCTACTTTTGAATTCATGTCAGCCTTCACTCATGTGGGCTCACATTTGAACAAACCTTAGTAAAGTTTGAAGACAAATCTGAATTCCTATGCATATTTATCTTGTTTGGTTTTTGAAAAATACAGTAGAACCTCTGTAAGCTGACCACCGAAGGGAATGTAACAAACTGGTCAATATACGGAGGGGGTCAACATAAGGAACTAGGCCTACTGTGCTGATATGTACATGTGGCTCATGTCTAGTCTACGAAAATTACATCAACTTAAGAAAGTGGTCAGTGTAGGGAGGTGGTCAACAATGGAGGTTCTACTATAATTATAGTAATATTTATTGTATGAGTACTGTGTTATCTGATTTAACTTAATTTTTAAGTGTACATTAATTTTTAGAAAAGTATTACACAGCAGGCTATATATGTGACAATAAGGAATCATTATGTAAATTATAATACTTGTTTTCTAAAACTTCCAATAATATATAATTAAAATATACAATAGGTACCACATGGCAACAATGCTTAATGCTTAATGCTTGTGATACAATGTTAAACGAAGTCATCAAGAAACAACTACATTATAACTTTACTTGCAAAAGATACATATGTATTTTTTTCATTTCAAAATATTATGGGGATACAAATGTGCTTACATACATTGCTTTTGTACTGTTAGTGTCCTTCTAATTTTTCAAAAGATAAAAAATGTTTTTAATTGTATCACATCAAATTTATAGAAATTGCAGAAACCTTCCAAAATGAGACACACCATATATATATATACACAGCCCCCTCCACACACACATCTTCCATAGGTGTTCATATTGTTCTCTATATTATACCTATGTTATTCATATTATTTTATAAAGATGAAATTCTTATTTAAACTAGAATAAAAAGAAAAAATACATGATTGTAATATTATCATTGAGTTAAGCAAAATTCAAGGTCCAAACTAATTATAGAAGATGAAAAGAGAATATGATGTAATGACAAAAGACACAATGATAAAGAATATACACATTATATTTCTTCATGAATTAAATAACATAAAGCTCAAACTTCCAGAGCTATAGGAATATGATAAGACCATCTATCTGGATAATATTTTCAATACAACTCTTTTAGAACTTGACAGTTCAAGTACACAAAATATCAATCAATGTTAAAAGAAGATATGAAGGCCAGGAGTGGTGACTCACACCTATAATCCTAGCACTTGGGAGGCAAGGCAGGTGGATTGCCTGAGCTCACAGTTTCAAGACCAGGCAGAGCCAGACTTCATCTCTAAAAATAGCCAGCTGTTGTGGCAGGTGCCTATGGCCCCAGTTATGCGGGGCAGGGGGGTAGGCTGAGGCAGGAGAATCACTTGAGCCCAGGAGTCTGAGGTTGTTGTGAGCTATGATGCCATGGCACTCTATCAAGGGTGACAAAGTGAGACTCTGTCTCAAAAAAACAAATGATGATGTGTTTTATCTAATAGGAGTATCGATATAAAACTTTGTATTCTATAAAAAATACACCTGTATGTTAAATTTCTTACAGCCATAAAGAATATTTAAAAATCATTCTAAATTCCAGCTATATTATATAATACATATTAGCTTTGTAGCCTTGGAAAAATTACTTAATCTTTCTGAGTTTCCATTTTCTTCTCTGTGAAATAAAAACCATCACACTTACTCACTGGATTGTTGCAAAGGTCTAATGATTAATACAAGTGACAGCCAAGCACAGGACCTGGCACCTACAAGATAGTAAATAATAGGCCAAGAGCAGTGGCTCATGCCTGTAATCCTAGCACTCTGGGAGGCTGAGGCAGAAGGATCCCCTGAGCTCAGAAGTTTGACACCAGCCTGAGCAAGAGTGAGATCCCGTCTCTACTAAAAAATAGAAAAATTAGCTGGGCACTGTAGCAGCACCTATAGTCCCAGCTATTCAGGGAGGCCGAGGCAGAAGGATTAGTTTGCTGTGGGCTAGGCTGATCCCACAGCACTCTAGCCTGGAGCAACAGAGTGAGACTGTCTCAAAGAAGGGGGAAGAGAAAGAAGAAAGGAGAAGACAAAGAAGAAGAGGAAGGAGAGGAAGAGAAAGAATACAGTAAATAATAGTGCTTTTTCATTTCGGTGATCATACTTCTCCCTGGTGTTCATCTTCCTCAACTTGAGTACTAAGTACTTTTTACTCCATCTTTATATCATAGCTCTCTACTACTTGGAAAAACTTCAGCTGCCCCAAGCTGGGCTACCCCAAATATTCCAATGTCATTGTAGCATCAGAGTCAGATGGTCTCATAGACCAGCATACCAGATGAAATGCTTTTACCTTTGGCTACCCATGGCATCCATCTGTAAGTTTAAAATATGTAACCATAAAATGTGAACCAACCAGACAAAAAAATTTAAGTTCTTGGCCACCAAGAAAACGTTAATGAATTCCAAGGATTGTAGGGAGATTTTATGGTCCACATTCTGTAAGCAAAATTGGATTCTAAACCAGAAATTTATAACAAGAAGAAAAAACAACCTAAAGGGGTATAAATTCCTTACAATGTGAAATTAAGGAACACTCTTCAAAATAGTTCTAGCCAAAGGTATAATTGAAACTGATATTACAGATGAAAAGAAGACTTGGTATAAAAATACTTGGGCATAGCCAAACAAATATACTATAGTAGAAAATAGTTTAAATGCTTCCTTTTATACTTCTTTGACATTTAAGTCCACACAATATCTGCACGCAATTGTTCACAGAACTTTCTTTGTAATAGCCAAACACTGGAAACAATCAAAATATCCCACAATAGGTGAATGATTAAACCTATCTGTGGTACATCCATACCATGAAATACACACTATTGAGATAAAACAAAAGAATTGTTGATAAACCCCAGGAACATGGATGGATCTCAAAGACATTATTCTGAGCAGGAAAAAAAGAGCTAAACTTGGAAGTTCACATACTGCATTATCTATTCATATAACATACTTGAAATGACAAAATTATAGATGGAGGACAAATTATAGTTTCTAGGAGTTAGGGAGAGCAGGAGGAAGGGAAAGGCATGAATCTTTTTTTTTTTTTTTTTGAGACAGATTCTGACTATGTACTTGGGTAGAGTGCTGTGGCGTCACAGCTCACAGCAATCTCAAACTCTTTGGCGTCACAGCTCACAGTAATCTCAAACTCTTAGGTTGAAGTGATTCTCTTGCCTCAGCCTCCCAAGTAGCTGGGACTACAGGCACTCGCCACAACGCCCGGTAAAAAAAAAAAGGTTTTTTTTTTTTGCAGTTGTCATTGTTGATTGTAGCTGGCCCGGGCTGGGTTCGAACCTCAGTGAATGTGGCCGGCGCCCTACCCAGTGAGCATGAGCACTGCTGAAAGGCATGATTCTAAAGGGATGGAACAAGAAAGAGAGAGCGAGAGCTTTAGGGGAATGGAACTCTTGTGTGTCTAATCCACATGTGTGATAAAATGGCACAGAAATACAGACACATTGTATCAATGTTGAGCTCCTGGTTTGATACTGTACTACAACTATGTGAGCCATAACCATTGTGGAAAACTAGGTCAAGTGTTACCATGAGACCCCTCCATACTATCTTTGCAATGTCTGGCAAATCTATAATTATCTCAAAATACACTGTTTTAAAAAAGAATAAAAGAAGAAATTTGAAAATAAAAAGTGCAAATAAAATAAGGTCTTGGTTTTTTTTTAACAATACAAATAAAACAGATTAAAGCCCCAATAAATCTGACCAAGAGAAAAAGAAGAGAAAAAATGAAAATATACAATTAGAAAGAAGAAAAAATATGCAACCCCAACTACAGAAGAAATTAAAAGTAACAGACATGAGATATACAATTTGATGGCAATAAATTTGAAAATTTATGGTAAACTGATCTGTTTGGGGCCAGACATCTTTTTAGGTAAGTTTTCTCTGGATGGCCAGTTTCTGCTCATTGAATCTCCAAGGAGGCACCATCCCTATTCAACACAATGGAATCCCTAGTGGTGAACATGGGAAGTGCAACTGTGTCTATAATGGACCCTCATAAGTGCTTAAGACACATCAATTTGAAGGACGTTTTTTAAATGTTAGAATTTGGTAACATTGAGTTAAATGATATATTGATGTTTGTTGTATGAGAGTCCGTTTTAAGTGTTTACAATATGATTTTATCATACGGATTTAAGTCACAAAGTCATTATTAGTCATTTTCCAGGACCCCAAGAAAATAGATGCATTAAACCAATGTAAATTGTATATATGATTTTTAAAAAATTTTTAAATTGTATGCTTTAAACATTTTGAAATATTCTCCTTTAAAACCTATTTATGCAAATCTAGTTATTTACACACACTTACCCTCTTAAAAACAATCCAAAAAAGAGAAAGATAAAAAGATACATCAATTTCCAATATCTCATCCACAGACATAGATGCAAAAGCTGTAAGTAAACATAGAAATAAGTTGGATCCAGCAGTGTATTGAAAAATACAATATAGACAAATGACATACATTCCAAGGATATAAAGATGGTTTTGTAATAGAAAATTTTTGACATAATTTATTATATTAAACCAAGGAACAAAACTATTTGATTATATCAATAGGTGGCAAAAAAAAAAAAAAAAGAATCTGAAAAAAATTCAGCTCCATTCCAAAAAAATTGGAAGGAAAATATTAAAAGAATGAAGTTAAACCAATATTCTAAAAGAGTAGAGACTATATCTTGAAATAAAAGGGAAAAAAATCAAACAGTACCTTAAAAGGTAAAATACTAAAACTATTACTATAAAATCAGGAACAACAAAATTATCTTTACTCACACATGTTGTCATGAATCTAACCAATAAGAAACAGTAAAAAAAGCTTTGCATTCATAACAAATTTGGTAGGACACCACTTATAAGAAATATATAAATAGTAATTTTTCTTCTTTTACAGAAACATCGGTGAGAAATGGAAATGGAAAAAACCTTGATACACTATAGTAACAAAAAATGATAAAAATACTTAGGAATATGTTAACAAATACAGTTAGAGGGTCTCTATAAAGGAAATTCTAAAATTTTATTAAAGGACATAAAACAAGAACTGAATAAATGGAAAGATATGTCATGTTTCTGGATGGAGAAACATTTTAAAAGTCACTTTCATGAATTAATACATAAATATAATACAGCCTCCTGTCAGAATCCCACAGGACTTTATTTTGTAACTTGTAAAATGATTGCTGAAATAGTCATTCTTCAAAAAAATAGTGAGGGGAGAGCATGATTTATAAATATACTGTAAATCGGGCTAACATTGGTAACAGAACAGAATTTAGAAACATTCAGCTATGTATGGGAACTTATTCTTTGATTGAAGAAAACACAGGATCCTTGGTCTTATTTTCCACTGGCTTTTCCTCCACACCACAGTTATGGCCTCAACTTATCTGCAAACCGTCAAGCATCTCTCTGATGTTTCCTTTCCTGATCAGCGGCCTCAGTTGATCTAGGCCATAATACAATATTTGACCCCATTAGGCACACCAGTCCTTTCTCTGGACTTTGTTTAACAAAATCTATCAACAATCACTGACCTTCCATCCCTCATTATCTACTTCAGATTCCATAAGGTGTCATTTTAATATTTAATAAGCTTGTGTTTACCTTGAGATAACTTATGCATCTGTCTCCCATCTCATCCCTCTGGGAAGATCTCAGCCCTGGTTAAATTAAACTTTTCATCCATTGAACATGGCCTAGGGAAAAAAATGCACAACTAAACTGACTGGTCTCTAATTTTGATGACAGATTTCAATCACTTTGCCCTGCTTGTTGATTCTGCTGTGTTCTAGTCAAGTTTCCTTCCTAGTCACCTAATCACTTCCCAACTTCTCTTCCTGCTTCCCCTCTCCACTAGTCATCTTAATGCTAGTCTTGCTTCTCACCTGCGAGATACAGAAGCACTCAGAAGAGGACTCTCACATACTCCTGCCCCAAACCAACAGGCCTGTCCTCATCTGTGCTCACAGGTGGTCTTGTGGGGATGTAGTGGCCCCACTCTCCGCTGCTACCTAAGGCCACTATCTCCACCCAAGCAGTGGATTCCATCCCTTCTCACCTACTTACGAACTTTGTTCCTACAAGTTCACTTTTCTTGCTCTGAGTGGATCACTCCCACTGACACACAGACATTCCACACCACTCCCATCCTGTCTCCTCCTAGACTCCACTTACCCTTCTGGCTACGACTCCATGCTAGCGAGTTGTCTATACTCTGTGCCTCCACGTTCTCCTTCCCCAGCCTGTCACATCGGGTTTTCCCCCTCACATACACGCCTCCAGAATCTGTCAAGGTCACCAATGAACTTCACATAACCAAATCCAATGTGAATTCTCTGTATGTCCAACTCTCAACAGCAGGGGGAGTGTCTAAAAGAACTCCACACCCACAGGGGGGACAGCACAGACTCTGAAACCAGACTGCTGGTCTTCACTCTGCTGTGAAAACATGGGCAAGTTACTGATGTCCCTGTGCCAAGGTTTTCTCATTTATAAAAAGACGATGATAATACTTTTCTAACACCATGTCATAGGGTTTGGGAAGGATTTTATGATTTAATACGTGTAAAGCACTTTGAAATTGCCTGCCATACCATAAGCATTCAGTAAAATGCTGGCCATTATTAGTATTGACTGTTCCCTTCCTCTTGAAATCTTTGCTTAAACTGGTATGTAAAGTACCACACACCCCTAATTTTTCTGATATCTAAATCAGGAAAGATTCCAAGATTTATCACTCAGCACTTTCCTATTCAGTATCTATTTATAAATAAATTTTCTCTCTCAGTGATTTCCTCCTATGTACCTCATGTGTGTCTATAACTTTAAATTTTATCTATGAGCTATTGGTTCCCAAATATATATATTTCTAGATCTCTCCTCTCCCCTGAGCCCCAGACTCTTATACCCAAATGTCTGTTCAAAATTTCCACTTGGATATCCAATAGGCAACTCAAATTTACTAAGTCCAAAATAATTTTCCTAAAATTAACTCAAATTTAGTAAGTCCTAATAATTATTCCTAAATTATTCCCTAAATCTGTTTCTCCCTCTGTATTTCTCATCTTATAACAGAACATCATTCCCTAGTTGCTAATGCTAAATGTCTGGGAATCATCCTTTGATTCCTCTTTTTCTCCTCTAATCTATTAGCACATTTTACTATTATCTACATTCAGCATAGATCTTAGATCTGATCGCTTTTCATCACCACCCTTGGTCCAATCCACCATCATCCCTTTATTAGACTTTCGCAACACACTATACGTCTCCACACATCTCTCTGCTTCCATTCTTGCTTCCAAGTATCAGTTATTTTTTTCTTTTTTGAGACAGTGTGTCACTCCATCACCCTGTATAGAGTGCCATGGTGTCGCAGCTCACAGCAACCTGAAACTCTTGGGCTCAAGAAATCCTCTTGCCTCACCATCCCAAGCAGCTGGGACTGTGGGTGCCCACCATGACCCCCCACCCCACTACTTTTTTTAGTAGAGATAAGGCCTCCCTTTGCTCAGGCTGGTCCTGAACTCTTAAGCTCAAGCTATACCCACCTTGGCCTCCCAAGAGTGCTAGGATTACAGGTGCGAGCCATCATACCCAGCCTAGAAGTAACATTACTTCTATGGCAAAATTGTTCAATTATTTTCCCAATAACCATGCAACATGTCTTCCTTACTCATAGAACTTTTCTGATGTTGAGGACAGTGATGTGCCTAGACTATTTTTTTTAAACTTTCTTTAGAGTTAGATATGGTCAGGTGATTAAATTCCAGCCAGTCAAACAAAAGGAAACATGAGTTCGAACATGCAGTATCTATCTTTATGTGTCTGGCTTATTTTCACTTAACATAATTATCTCCAGTTCCATCCATGTTACTGCAAATGATAAGATTTCATTCTTTTTTATGGCTGAATGGTATTCCATTCAGTACCATTCAGTATACACACATTTTCTTTATCCATTTATCCATTAATGGACACCTAGGTTGATTCCATATCTTCACTATTGTGAATAGTACTATAATAAACGTGGGAGTGCAGGTGTTTCTTTGATAGATTTCCTTTCCTTCATATAAATATCCAGTTATGGGACTATTAGGTCATATGGCAGTTTCCATTTTTAGTTTTCTGAGAAATCTCCATACTGTTTTCCATAATGGCTAAACTAATGTACATTCCCATCAACAATGTCTAAGAGTTCCCTTTTCTCCACATATTCAGTAGCACTTTTTGGTTTGATATTTTTTTCTTTCTGATAATAACCACAAATCTTATTGTGGCTTGGTTTGCGTTTCCCTGATGATTAGCGATGCTGAGCATTTTTTCACATACCCATTGACCATCTGTGTTAGTCCAGCACTCTCCAACCCTTTTGGCCCCAGGGACTGGTTTCATGGAATACAATTTTTCCACAGCCGCCGGGGTGGGGGGAGGGATAGTTTCAAGATTCTCATAAGGAACACACACCCTGGATCCCTCACATGTCAGTTTACAGCAAGGTTCACAATCCTAGGAGAATCTAATGCTGCTGACAGGTCGTGGCGCTCAGGTGGCTGATGGGAGTGGCTGTAAATGCAGATGAAGCTTCACTCACCGGTCACTTACCTCTTGCTGTGTGGCCAGCTTCAAAACAGGCCACAGACCAGTACCATCCATGGCCCAGGGGTGGGGACCACAGAATTAGTCTATTTTTCACCACTCCACAGATATGCCTGAGGCTGGGTTATTTATAAAGTGGTTTCACAGGGCGTACAAGGAGCACAGTGCCAAAGTCTGCTTCAGATGAGGGCCTTGGGAAGCTTTCACTCATGCAGAAGGGGAAGAGAGAGCAAGCGTTGCAACTTGGCGAGAGGCAAGAAAGGAAGGTGGTGATGCCAGGCTTTAAAAAAAAAAAAAAAAAACACCTTTTAAGGGAACAAATAAAGCAAGAACTCCCTCATTAAACAGGGAGAGCACAAAGCCATTCATGAGGGATCCAAGAACCAAACACTTCCCACCAGGCCCACCTCCAACAGTGGGGGATCAAATTTCAACAAGAGATAAGAGGGACCAAACATCCAAGCCATGTCACCACTTTTATGTCTTCTCTTCAGAAAGGTCTATGCAGATCCTTTACTACCCAGTTTTTAAAGGTATTTTTTTTCCTTAGCTGTTGACTTGTTCACAATTCCACTATTTCAAGCCCTCCTATGGCTTCTCATCAGTCAGCATGAAGTCCAAACTCCACCAGCCTCCCCAAGGTCCTACGTGACCTGACCCAGCTTCCTCCTCCTACAACTTTCCTGCTCATTCTCTCTGCTCCATGAACACCGGCCTCGGTACTCCCTGAACTCACCATGCTGGGCCTGCCCCCCAGACCCTTCCACACTTGCTAGTCCCACTTCTGGGAACTCCCTTCTCTCGGGTCTATGCATAAAAGGACCCTCCCCTGTTCACTAGTCCACTCAATGTCACTTGTTCAGAAAAGACCTGCTTGAGCCTGATACACATTTTATCCATTCGCCATGATCTATTTTCTTCCCAACCCATTACTTTAAAACCATGTAATTTATTTGTTTACTCTAAGCCTTCTACCCTACTATACAAACTACATGGGGTACTGAGTTTGATTTATTTACCACTTTATTCCTAGAACCTAGAACTGTGTCTGGCAAACAGGAGGTCTACATAAATCTTTGCTGAATAAATCAATGAGTTTTTGACATTTCTGTTCAGGGGAGAAAAGGTTTATTTACTAAATTATGTTGGCATAGTCTGCTGGCGGCCTGGAAGAAAATAAACATCACAAAAATTCTGTAAACACAAATTCCAGATGGATTACACATCATAAAATGTAAAGACAAACAAGCAAACAACTGCGAAAACAGTAGGAGAAAAACATTTGAATGTTTATATAACATTGGGATGGGGTTGCCTTCTTGACTAAGTAAAAGAGAAATCCAGAAATCATAAAGGATGAATAGCGCCATCTACATAAAAGTGAAATGAAATAATTATAAAGAGTTAAAAACAAATGAGTGCCCTAACTTAAGGGGATACACTTAAGCACATAAATTGGTTCTTATGTCCTCCCCAAGAACATGTTAAAAATATATTGAAAGAGGGTGGCGCCTATGGCTCATCGAGTAGGGCACTGGTCCCATATACCGAAGGTGGTGGGTTCAAACTCGGCCTCGACCAAACTGCAAAACAGAAAAATAGCCGGGCATTGTGGCGGGTGCCTGTAGTCCTAGCTACTCAGGAGGCTGAGGCAAGAGAATCGCCTAAGCCCAAGAGTTGGAGGTTGCTGTGAGCAGTGTGACGCCACGGCACTCTACCCAGGGCGATAAAGTGAGACTCTGTCTCCACAAAAAAAAAAAAAAAAAAAAAAGAAGACATAGAACCTATGTAAAGAAAAAGTGAATGATTAAAAAATAGTATAAAATATGAATAAAGATGTCCCATATATGCTAATGGCAAGTATTGTCCTTAAGTGATCAGTTTTCTTATAATTAAGGTAAAATATCATGTGAATCCAAATAGAATCCCAATTTTAAAAACTTGATTACAATGACTGAAATTTTGGTTTTCGAAACTTTTAAGTATGTCATTATTTCAAACAAATTCCAAAGACAAGTCCTAGGTGAAGATGAGAAAAGATTAGTATCCATATTCCATTTAAGAATTCCTCCACACAAATATATGAAAAAAGGACTCACCAAAAGGAATAAATGGGCAAAGGATCTTTCAGATTCCTATGTGAAGAAAAAAAAAAATTGAAGAGAAAGGACTTGCCTTACAAGCCACCCAATATCATCAAAACTTTTGCTTTACCTACAGAGTCCTACAGCAGTCTGATGAAATCTACACAGCCATTCTGTTTTTCAAAACACAAAATACATAGTATTAAAGAAAACCAGGTATACTGAAATACATTATTTTCCAAGGTTAAGAGCTCCCAAAATAGAAGACCAATTTCATCTAGGACAAAAGTGGTATTTTAGCTCAGTGGCAAAAAGCGTTTTATTTAATGTACAGTGTAGGTATAACTGGTTACACCTATGAAAAATGAGATGGCTCTCCCTTTGTGCCATAAACAAATGAACTCCAAGTCATTAAAGATTTATTTATTTTTTGGGGTGGCCTGTGGCTCAGTGGGTAGGGCGCCAGTTCCATATACTGAGGGTGGTAGGTTTGAACCCGGCCCCAGCCAAACTGCAACAACAAAAAAATAGCCGAGAGTTGTGGAGGGCGCCAGCTATTTGGGAGGCTGAGGCAAGAGAATCTCCTGGGTCCAGGAGATGGAGGTTGCTGTGAGCTGTGATGGCACAGCCTCTACTGAGGGTAAAAATAAAGTCAGACTGTGTCTCTAGCAAAAGAAAAAAAAAGATATACTTATTTTTTGAGACAAGAGTCTCACTCACTCAGGGGCCCTGGATAGAGTGCAGTGGCATCTTCAAGGCTCACAGCAACTTCATTCTCTTTGGACTCAAGCGATCCTCATGCCTCAGCTTTTCTAGTAGTTGGGACTACAGGTGCCTGCCACAGTGCCCAGCTAGTTTTTCTATTGTTAATAGAAATGTAATCTCAAATTCCTAAGCTCAAGCAATCCACTTGCCTGAGCCTCCTTGAAGATTAAAAAAAAAAAAAAAACAACTCACAAATAGTTAAGGAGACTATATGTACAATCTAAGTGGTAGAGAACCCAGAAGTGATAAAATATTTTTAAAATTGTAAGGAAAACATAGGATAGACAGAAATCATAAAAACAAGGCTTAAGTTAGGAAAAATGGTTATAATATATACATACGTATTAGCACCTGTAGCATACAAAGAGCTCATATAATAAGACAACTAAAAAAACTAAAAAAGGAAAAATGGCAAAGAGTACGATCATTTCAAATAAGGCCAAATCGCCTGCAAACATGAAAAAATACTCTGCAGAAAATGCAAACTAAAATGTTCTACCTCCAAAACTATACCTTACAAATCAATGCAGTAAAAATTAAAATGTAAGATCACCTCTTAAGTTGGACAGAGAATGGAGGGGAAATGACACGCTCACAAGTATTGCTAGTGGAAATGCAAATTATCACAGACTTTTGGAACACTATCAGCACAATGTATCAAAACTAAAAAAATACACTTTTTGTTTGGCCCATGGATCCAGCTTAGTTATCTAACAAAAACACATGCATACAAGGGATTTATTATGGTACTATCTATAGTGGCAAAAAAAATAGAAACAATAGCCACTATCAAACAAATGGGTGAATAAACTGTGGTACATTCACAAATGGGATATTAATATTGTACAGTCACTGAATGGATGTAACATGTATAAAAGTTGACTTGGGCTCGGCACCTGTGGTTCAACGGGCTAAGGCGCCAGCCACGTACACCTGGTGGGTTGGAATCCAGCCTGGGCCCACCAAACAACAATGACGGCTGCAACCAAAAAATGGCCAGGTGTTGTGGCAGATGCCTTCAGTCCCAGCTACTTGGGAGGTGGAGGCAAGAGACTCGCTTGAGCCCAGCATTAAGAATTGGAGGTTGCTGTGAGCTGTGATGCCACAGCACTCTATCCAGGGTGACAGCTTGAGGCTCTGTCTCAAAAAAAAAAAAAAGTTGACTTGGAGGAATTTTCATAGCTTATTGTTGGGTAAGAAAGCAACGTGCAGGGATGAATACACAGATGATCTCTTTTTTATAAGATCAACAATATATTGTTTAAATATCAACACCATTATAGCCAGGTGTGGTGGCCCATGCCTTAATCCCAGCTACTCACAAGCTGAGGTGGGCGTTTCAATTTGAGCCCAGTGTTAGAGGCTGCAGTGAACTACGATCTCACCACTGCACTCCAGCAACCTGGGACAAAACTAGAAGCTAGACACTGTCTCTTAAAAAAAAAAAAATTGCAACTATATAAAATAAATGTATATGTACATACACACAGGTGCCTTACGGATATAGAGGCATGGAGAAATGCAGAAAGAGCACGTGTGGGAGTGTGGGAGAGGAGCGACAGCAAGTACTTGAGCAACAAGGAGATTAAAAGAAACCCAACCTGAGCAAAAGCAAGATGGCGTCTCTCCTAAAAACAGAAAAAATTAACAGGGCTGCGTGGTACACACCTATAGTCGCAGCCACTTGAGAGGCTGAAGCAGAAGGATGTCTTTCAGGTCAGGAGTTTGAGGCTGCAATGAACTAGGATGATATCACTGCATGATAGCCAGGGCAACAGAGTGAGACCCTGTCTCGAAAAAGCACTAAAATAAAAAGAACCTGAGATCCTATAAATCAAAGGGTCTTTAAAATAGCGTGGTAGGCTAACTCATTTACAGTTTTATATATATACATATATAAAAATACATGAAAGTAATCTCACTAAAATGTTAATAGTAATGTTAACTACTAAATGTTAATGTTAATAGTAAATGTTAATAGTGGCTTTTCCGGTGATGAATGGCTTTTTTCTTTCTTATGCAAATAAACAGCAACATATTGAACCTGACGTACAAGAAGCTCCAAGTTAAAAAAAAAAAATACACCCATACAACAATTTTGCTTGCAAGAAGAAAGAAAATCCGAGTCAAAGTGGCTTAAACAAAAAAGGGATTTATTGGCTCACATAAGTGGAAGTCCAGAGAAAGATCTCCCTCCAGATCTGATTTGATCCACAGGTTCCGGATTGCAGCAGGGCTCCAATTTAAACTCCCTGTCCTTTCTTTGGTAGTGCCTCAGGTTGGTTCCTTTATTTTGGAAAAATGAGCTGCAACAAGTTCAGAGCTTGAGTTCTCACAGCACTATCTTCAAGAGGGTGTCTTCTTTAATAGTTCCTGAGGAAGACTCAGCAAACCCTTGCGGCTTCTCAGTAGTCTGATGGGGTCAGACGCCTATTCCTGAAGTGGTTGCTATTGGGGGAAGGGTGGGCATGGCCTAAGTGTTAACTGGGCCAATCTAGAAAACTGAGGCGTGACACTGCCATTCAAACAATGGTGTGATTAGAAGGGGTGGTGAGAGAAGAAAGTAGATGGTGAATGGGCAAACACACAGCGTACGTGAACAAGGAATTAAAGTAAGTCACAGGAATATCCAATAAAATATTAAAAGTGCTCAAGCTCACTAGCAACTAAAGAAACACAAGTATGACTACACAATTTGGTATTTATCAGGTTAAAAAAAGAAAGAACCAGGATGCACATGAGAGGGAAATGGAAAGGGACGGGCACTCACACGACTGCTCGAGGGTGTGTGCACGTACATGAACACAATAGTTCTCATTAACGGGCACTTGAGCAAACGTCACAGCCCAGTGAGAAACGTTACTGATTCTTAAATATGACACAATGAGCGAGCAACAAAATAGTTAAGATTTAAAGCCCTCAAACAGATTTTGACTACCTTTTCTGTCCTTCAACCTGATAGATGGTTCCATTAAAACAATAAATAAATAAAATACTTGGCAATTCTATATTCCTTAGCCCTAAGTCTTGACTTAGTCTGTCTATATATATCTACTCTCTTTTTCCAATATTTTAGATAAAACCCAGGGTGAAGTCTATAGTTGACTATCGTGGCAGGGTTGGAATCAGAACCAATAAAGTATCTTAGAAAACTGAATGAATGCTTTTATCCCTATATCCAATCAAGGAAAATACACAAAACTTCCTAAGCATTACTGGTGAAATAGACCCCAAGAAATAAAGGCATAATACTTAAACACCAAGAAGTCTAATTTATAATACCTAAAGGATTGGTGTCCAGTTCATTTGAAAAATACAGTTGGAAAAAATATATACTGACTTGTACTTAAAGATAGTATAGGTTTGAGGCACAGTGTAAACCCACAATACTGGTGTAAGAAGGATTCTCTTATGCCTGATGGTGCTCATCCCACACTTGGTAGAGAATTGTGTTTATTTCTTAAGTAAATGACAATAAATCAAAATCAAATCCAATTCCACTGCACTCAACCATTAGGTGTGAATTTGTGGATATAATTAAGTAATGAAAACATTTCCCTAGATTTCAATTTTCAGCAAAAGACCACTGCCACATTTAATTTTTCTCATGTCCACTTACAAATAGGTGCCTTAAGTCCCCTAACTTTACGCCTTTTGTAAAAGGCAGATTTTTATTTCACTCTGAGAAAGTAAAAGAACTAAGAGATCACCTACTCTACTACCTTAACTGTTAGGTCACATGACTGATGGGGTAGGTTTACAGCAGTGGGATTTACTCTATAACTAACTAGTCATCTAAAATACTTCAATGACATATAACAAAAGAGAGTGATAAAGATATAGAGGAACAAAGGTGAAGCGGACAGGCTCAGGACTGAAAATGCCTTGACTAGAGTCCAACTCCATCACTGACTGCTGCGTGACCTTTGGGAAGTGACCTAACATACCTGTCCTTTATTCTCTTCTGTGAAATAGGCACAGTAAAGTACCAACCTCTTCATGTTGCTGTGAGGTGTAAGGAGGTAATTCAGCACTTGGAACAGCACCTGGCACCAAGGAAGCTTTCAGTAAATGTTAACTATTACTCATAAATCAAATGCTTATTTGTTTAGGTCTATACTCCTAGATTCAAAACACTATATTCCAATTCAAACTGGTAACATCTATAAAAAGCCCCTTTAAGACTACTGCAAACAATTCTGAAAAGAGGAATTAACAAAATGCTGCTCTATAGGTGCCTGAGTTTAGATATGATAACTATCTTACTTATAAAACCTCCAATACAAAACACTAAGCTTGCAACAAAATAGTAAAATGAAAGCCAAATAACACATAGTTTGAATTACACTATATTCAGATGTTCCTCAGATGAGAGTAATAGGGAAATGTATAATGCTTCCTGACAAATGCATCTACAGAAACCAGGCTATATTTATTCAAAAACTATAAAAGGTTACAATATAAATCTATTAAACAAAATCATTTTTAAAAAGTTATCTTCAAGTGACTCACATGTATTTAAATTCTGACCAAATCAAGACAATTAAATGTACAGAAAGGTTATTATGTAGTTCAAGGAACAAAAAGCAATAAACAGAAAAGTCTTTTTAGTACAGACTCTATATAAATACATAAATCTAATGTTTTAGTGCAACATAAAAATCATAAGTACATGTGTTATCTTTCTCCAACATTATAGTAGTAAATGTTTGATATTTAGTAAAAACATACAGAATGTATAAAACCTTCAGCACGTGTTGTGGAGACTAAAAAGTGTAAATCAAGTAGACTGTGGGGTTTTCATAAGATGGACATTTCAGAAAAAACTCAAATTAAGTAAATCCATTAACACGCATATTGCAAAGATCACCCACAAAAATGTTTATCATTTGCACCTGTATACAGAGAAAAAAACTACCCAGAAATTAATATTAGATCTTACTGAGGGGTATTAGAGTGACCAACCTTAAAGGACGAATCACTTATTGGGGGTTTAACATGGCAGAGATCAGTGTAAATTAAATAACATATATGAGTGAAAAAATATAAAATCTACAATAGCGAGAGGTGAGAAAACTGAATACTGTGAAAAAGATTTATTAGTCCATACAAGTTGGTTTGATAAACTACTGTTTACCTGTTACAGCAAATTACCAAGATTTTCATTGTGACAGCATCTTCCCACACACACAAGAATCTGGAAACAATATGTCTTTCTCAAATTGTCATTTAGTGTTTTTCTTTTCCCTTCCCTCAAAACACAGAGATAGGTTTTTAAATATCAACTAGCCATTATGGAAGCCATAAGATACATATATTCATAAACATCACACAAGCTACATTTGAGGTACCTCGATAAACACTACCCACATTGATGAAAAAAGGAGTTGGTTTTAAAAGTGGTAAGTAGCATAGGAGTCACAATAAATACACTTTTCATATCCTTCTGAAACCAAAATGGGTTAAACCTTACTGCCATTCTGCCAAACACCACGTAACTAAAAAAGCTGTGCAAAGGATCATGAAACCAACGTACATATCACAGGATTAAAACTCCAGTTAAGCAACTGAGCTTATTGAAGTAAATCAAAAAGTGATACCAAACTTGTTTAACATATCAATGCTATTTTAGAAGTATCATCAGAATAAAGATTTAATTGTAAATTGGCCTGCACTACATTCTGTAATGGGTAATTTAGTACTAAAAAGGAATCTCAAACATCCTACAATGGCTGTGGAATCATGCTCTTCGTTATTCCTGAAAGGAAACTTGCCAGGTTTTATGACACCTGTCTACTTCCCTGTGGTTCTGGGAGTTCTATGTATACCAAGTGATTCAGTAACTGATAGGAGAATTTAAGCAAAAAGACCAAAAGTGGACCTTGTGTCAACATATACCCAATAGCAGATGGACTTTTTAGTTACATGATAAATGTAAATCATAAAATCAAATGTACTTAAAAGGTACACCTATTTTATGTTACATAAAAAAATTGCGGACTGCGAACTGTGCATGCGTTCTCTAACATTTTACCTGGGAAAGCCAATGAGGGGGATTTCTTGCAAATATTTACTGTCATGATACAAAACAATTATGTGCAAACTGCAAGGTCCCTAAAATAGCAGTTAAAGAGTTTATATACAGAAAGATGACACTATCTGATCAAATATGCAAGAGAAGGATGGAATTTCCCAGAGTTTATAACACAGAACAATAACCACCACAGGCCCCGCCTCCGCTGCCTTCTTCACTGTGTGACAGTTTGACTCCTTTATTCTGGTTCTCACTTTCCCACAGTCCTGGCGTCTGAATGATCTTTTCAACAAGTTCCTCAAAGGCACATTGTACACCATCACACGTTTTTGCACTTGCCTCTGAAATTCAAGGAAAAACAACATAGTATTTTCCTTTCTGGCCACAGTCCCATGTGAAACTTACGGCATAAATATTAGCCTACAACATATTAAGAGCCAACAGCAATTTCTCCCCACAGGTTTGGTATTAGTGAATTTCCCCCAACTCTCAAAACTCAGCTATTTAAATTCATCCATAAGTATACTGGTATATAGTCCCAAGATCATGTGACAGACTTGTACCTTACAAAAAGCCCTACTATTATGCCAAAGTTTTTTCCTTAAGATTTGTTAATTCTTTTTAAAGCTAGCCCTCAAAGCAGATATTATTCCTATCTTAAAATGGGAAATTCATGCTCCAAGTTAAACCATTACCCTGATTACTCTGTGAGGGCAAACAGGCAGTTACAGGGGTCAGGATACATGACATACAACCATGAAGACTGGCTGCATGTTAAGTTTATGTTTAAGACACTCAAGTGGAAAGGCAGCACTGCCTCCCAATCCTACATTTCCCTAGTGATTACCTTTCTCACTGCCTGACATGACTATTTATTCCTACTTCTCAACACTCCTCCACCTCAGTTGATGATCTAGCATTATGCTGAGAAAAACTAAAGCAAGAACTGGCAAGAACTCCCTGATCACCATACTAATAAATTTACCAAGCAGCCAGAATATTTATTTATGTTTATCCTCTGCCATCACCCCTACTGCAATGGAACAACTGTCCGTGCTGCAATCTAAGCCCTCCCCTGTTCTAGTTCCTGGAACTGTGTTCCTCTCTGGCCTAGTTCTCATTCACTGAAGGATCACTCGCTCTCTCTATTGGATCATACCAATCAGCCGAGGAGTCTGCAAAATATTTTCCATCTTACTAAAAAACAAACTTGCCCTCCAGCCCACATATCCTTCTTGCAGCCACTGTTTTTCTCCTCTCTTTGAAAATTTGTTTTACAGATTTATCTATATAAAAGCTACTTCTGCCTTCTTATCTCACATTCTTCCTTCAAATTACTCTAAATTAGGCTTTTGCTCTCACCATTCCACTGAAAACATTTTTTCAAGACCACAAACACCATTTGTCTTGTCAAATCCAACACCCCAAGGTTATTTGACACCTTTGGAATTTGATACTGCTTACAACACCTTTAAATTGTTTTGTTCCCCTGACTTTCAGGACACTGCACCTTCCCGGTGGTCCTCTTTCTCACTGATTGTTACACACAGCCTTGTCTGCTGGCACTGCCTCTTTACCTACCCTCTAATTGTTGGAGTGTCAAAGGGCTCAATCTTCAGTCCTTCTCTATCCATATTCTTTCCTGAAATCACTGCTCTAATCACATGACTTTAAATGCTACTGATATGCCAATGACCAGTATGTCCACTGGTTATCCAAAAAACATTTCCTCCTTATGTGGAAGCAAAAATTCTGACTTCCTACTTCTTACCCCAAACCAGCTCTTATCTCAACCTTCTACATCCGAATTAATGGCAGTATAATTCACCTGTTTGAGTCAAAAGCCTAACATCGTCAGTAACTGTTCTTTTTCCTTATACTCCATACTCTATTTATTCACACATCTTGCCAGCTTTTACCTTTATGGCATTTCCCAGAACTACCATCGCCTTACCAGCCATTACAGCTATATAGTCAAAGCCGAATGAGCTTCACTCATCTGAGACACTGCAAGAGAACTATTCTCCAGTACCTACTGAACTCCACCATGTGGCATAAAAATCCATTGTCTACACAAATAGATATTTTCTAAAGAGTATCAGATCAAATCATTTCTTCATTTTCCACCACACATAGAATTAAATCCATCCCTTTACCATTCACTATAAAGTCCAACATGAGCTTTTTAAAGAAGGCTCCCATGTCACCAGCCTTCTCCCACACACATACTATGCTGCAGCTCCCAAACTTTCTTCCTGTTCCTTAAATACACTAAGCTAGTGTCTACCTCAGAAAATATGTGCTGTTCTCTCAGCCTGAGATGATCGCCCTCTGGATCTCACATGATAGGTTTCTGCTCAAATAGCACTGCCTCAGAGAACTTTCCCTAATCGGCCTCAGCCCAGTCATTCTCTCTCCCCTTACAATGTTTTCTTTCCTTCATAGCACTACTTACTTATGTAAGTTTTTCCATCCTAATAGAATGAAAGTTCCAGAAGGGCAGGGAGTTTGTCCATTTTGTTCATTGCTATATCCCCAGTGTTCAATAAATACTGAATAAACTAATGGATAAAAATAAGGGACTTACCAGAAAATGAAGCAGTTAAGGTAGTTTTTGGATCTTTTCTGAAAAATCCCTACATTTTTCTTTTTTTCTTTTTTAGCAGTTTTTTTGGCCAGGGCTGAGTTTGAACCTGCCACCTCTGGCATATGGGGTTGGTACCCTACTCCTTTGAGCTACAGGCACCACCCAATCCCTGCATTTTTCATTTATCACATCCTGTCTTCTTTCTATGTATGATGTTCTTTCAATTCTATTTGCAGATTCCTAGTGGCGTCTAACACCACAGAAGGACTAAATTAGGAATTCCTAAAGCTGGCTTCACATCAGAATTAAGTAGGGTGCATTTAACAAACTGCCTTTCAGACCCGTGATAAGGCACAGAAACCTGTACTCCTCAAAGTCTCCCCAGGTGACTCTGATACAGCTAACCCACTCTTTAGTTAAGGGGCTGACAAACATTTTCTGCAAAAGGCCAGACAGTTAATAATTTAGGCTCTGTGGGCCATATGGCTTTTGCTATGGCTACTAAACTCTGATGTGTAGCACAAAAGTAGACACAGACGAGATGTAAACGAATGGACGTGGCTGTGTTCCAGTACAAATAGTGGCACCAGATCTAGACCATATTGTAGTTTGCCAACCCCTGCCCAACCATGTTTCTCAAATATTAATGTGCACATGAACCATATGAAGATATTGTTAAAATGCAGACTCTAATTCAGAAAATCTGGGACAGTGCCTGAGATGAAGCAGTTCTAACAAGCTCCCAGGTGGTGCTGCTGCTACCAGCATATGGACCAGCAAGACACAACTTCAGCAGCGTTAAAGAATGCCACTAGATGCCAAGAGAAGTGATTTCACTGTGCTCAATTCAATTTCACAGAATGTAATTCTACTTTACTTTTACAGAAAGAAAAATAAGGAACAAAGTTTTGTTCTAGAGTTAAGATTTTGTAGCATGAGGCCACAATGAACCGAATAATACATAAAGAAATATATTTAGCAAAACCTCCATTTCAAAATTTCTCATTAATAACAAAAGGACAGATATTCATTCACACATACCTATAAATAACATGGAATGCTTTCGTGCAAACTTCAGGCCTTCATTTCTATCGACTTCACGATTTTCCTATAAGAGAAACGTAGTGATTAAGAAAAGCTACTGAAAGACAGAACCAAGATGCCAAGTGTCTGCCCTCTTACCTTATCAATTTTATTTCCAACTAGCATGTTTACTATGTCATTTCTTGTACAGTATGTTTCCAATTCATTTAACCAATTATCGAGTTTAACAAAGGTGTCCCTTCTTGTGACATCGTAAACTAAAATAAAAGGAAAGAGTCATTTATTAAAAAAATTTTTTTAAATGAGAAGTAATGGCATTCTTTCTTTTTTTTTTTTTTTTTATCTTTTTGGCACTGTATTTCTAATGTGTAGCCAGAAGTTAGCAATACTATAGAGATGTTTTTAAATCTTTTAAATCTTTTTTTATCTCACTTGAACCTATAGTTAAACCTCCATGGCACACTTTAAATAAAGTTGAGCAAAAAAAAAAAAAAAAAAAAATTAATTAATGATCTTTAAAATTTTGTGGCACACCTCAGATCCTCTCACAGCACAGCACTGTGCCACAGCACACTGGTTGAAAATCACTATTATAGAGTACAAGCAGGTCTGTTTCTTATTAAGCCTTCAGTGCTTCAGAGTGAGTATCTACTAATCTAGATGAAAGATGGAAGTGTTTAAAAAAAAAAAAAAAAAAGAGGGACAGCGCCTGTGGCTCAACAGAGTGGGGCACCGGCCCCATTTGCAGAGGTGGTGGGTTCAGACCCAGCTCCAGCCAAAAACTGCAAAAAAAAAAAGAAAGAAAACCACATACATACACACATTTCAGTCTTATTAACACATACTGTGACCAAAATAAAATTATATCCTGTGCAATAACTAAAAACCAATTAAAGCAAAACAACAGCTGTTTCCACTCACAGTGATGAACGAGGTCTGTCCCAAAACCAAAACGTGTTTAAGATTCAAATATGTGGCAAAATATCAAAATATGAATTTAAACATCTACAACCTTGTTAATTTGTTTCTTACAAGAACCAGCATTTGCAACTTTGAAAAAATTACAGTACAGTTAATGGATGGGTTCCTGATTGTCTTTCTCTGTCACCACTTTCGTCTTAAATTATCCTACATTATAACGATGAGCTTATTAATTTAAAGTGTTTTCTAAACTCAGGAAATGCCAAACCAAAATAATAAATATTACTATCAAGTCATGATACAAAAAAGAATTCTATCTACGATTTATCAATATTCATTTTAATAGTTTCCCAGAAATATCAAGAACAAGCACTTTTCCATTTTTTCTGAGACAGAGTCTTACTCTGTCACCCTAGGTAGAATGCCGTGGCATCAGCCAAGCTCACGGCAACCTCAAGCTCTTGGGCTCCAGAAGTCTTCTTGCCTCAGCCTCCCAAGTGGCCGAGACTACAAGCACCCACCACCATGCCCAGCTAAAATTTTTCTGTTTTTAGTAGAAATTGGTCTCAAACTACTAAGCTCAAGCAATCTACCCGCCTCAGCCTCCCTGAGTGCTGGGATTACAGGCATAAGCAACCGAGCTCAGGTAAGAACAAGCACTTTACAACAAATTATACTGAGAATCCATATTTAGTTTCTAAATTTTGTTTGATTATGAATCAATAGCATTAAATGCTTTGTGCTATTTATTTTTTAGGACTAAGAACACAGACTCTATTAAGCAACAAATTTTCTCCTTCTTTTGTAAACTGTGGCAAATATTAACAAGATAATACTTGAAGACCAGTTTCTGGTAATACTCCAAGGCAGAAAAACACAAGCAGATTAACCCTCAACTATGTCCTCATCAACATATGCCTTTACACCAAATAAAACAATCCTGTGTTTATCTTCTAACTGCTAGACAAAGGCCTGAAAAAAAATTTTTAAAGTTTTAATATTCCTTAATATTAAATGAAGTTAATATAGCTTAAAGTTACATAAAAGTGTTCCCAAAGAAAAATGAAACAAGACTTTTAACAGGCTAGGAAAATCAGAAATTCCAAGAAATGGAATTTTTAAATAGTAAATTACAGTAAAAACTTACCTAATATAACACCCTGTGCACCTCTGTAATAACTTGGAGTTAATGTTCTAAACCTCTCTTGACCAGCAGTATCCTAAAAGTGACAATTATTATTAAATAAAACAAAGTATAAATAACAGACCTTCAAAATACTAAGAACAGAAAGTCAAACAGCATTATTAATATTAATGCATTTGTGCATTAAAACCCGGAACTTATTTATTTCTTTATTTTTATTTCAATAGATTTCCAACTGTTTTTGTTCCATTGATGAAATACATAATTTCGAAGTCAGGGCTTTCAGTGCACCTGTTACCAGATTAGTAGCGTACCAAATCCCTGAAATTTAAAAAAGATATGCTCTCTTATTGACAAGTGTTACAGAAATAGCATTAATATGCTCTAGAATACTGCAACTAAGTAAAGGTTTTCTGCCATTTTGGATTTAAGATTTTTATCACACATTAAATCCATTTCATAGAAAGCCATGGTTCTCACTTCCAGTTGCACAATACAATTTTCTGTGAATCTCTGGGTACAACCCCCAAATATTCTGATTTAACAGGCAATGGCTCTCAACCATTTTTCTTCACTGCACACTTGAACCTGTAATTTTTTAAACTTCAGCAGGACACTTAAATTATGTTGATCAGAAAAAAGAGTAAAAAGAATAGACTTACTGTGCTTCGAACTTCTTTTTAAAGTAATTTAATTAATGATCTTTAAACATTTCTGATACACAACTAAGATCCTCTCATGGCATACCAGTTGACAATCTGGTCATGGGTAACGACAGGAAGTTTAAAAAATCTTCCCAGATGTTCCCTAATGTAGTATCAAGGCTGAGAATCACTGACTTAAACAGAATTACAGCAGTGTCTTATTTTTGATAGGAATTTTTAAACTAAGCTCTTGTGTTTTCTATGTACCTTCTTTTCGGAAAATGAACAAAATCAAACCACTCCTGATTATATGTTGTTCCTGAATCACATTCGGGTTAATGAACAAAGATGTGCACTAGGTAGGAAATGTAAATTTCACAAAGGCTGGGACTCATCTGCTTAAACCACCAGTTTAACCCCAAGAGCCAGAGCAATTCTTGACAGAAGATAGTTGCTCAGAACTTGAGGGTGGGGGAGAATGAATTCAACAAGCCTCTAATTCTGGGCCTAGTTCCTTCTCTCTGCTGTTTTTGTACCATTCTTGGACTGTGGCCCCAAGGTACCTATGATTATATAAAGTAGCAGCTGGCAAGCTACAACTTCAGCTAGCTACTTGTTTTATTACATAAAGTTTTATTGAAACATAGCAGGCCAATTTGTTTATGCATAAACCATATGCCCCACACTTCAGGGTTGGAACATTTACTATCTGCCCCTTTAAGTTTGCAATCTGTGGATATGAAACCTGAAGGAATGACTTTAAAATTAAACTTCTCATACAGATAAATTTATAAAATAAAAAATGATAAAAAAAACTCTGTCTTACAGTTTCTTATAAACTCTGCCTCTGATATTTAAAATTATTCAATCTGCACATTAACACAACTTTTTAAGAACAATAATATAAACCAAAAGCTGCATAAGCAAAATGGACTTACTACTTCAAACAGATTATAATTTCAATTAATGTGATACAGGTCAATATTGTGACTGAACAATCATTAATAAAACACAGCATTGATGCTCATAATCTTTTTTGATCTCTATGATTAAGTAATCAAGACTCAAGTTTGCAGGAAAAAACAGTAATCATCTAGGAGCCATGATGATCTAACTTCTATGTTAAACTATAAAACCACTTTCTGACAGCAATTGCTAATATGTATGTAAAGAAACTAGAAATGCTCACAGCTTTGGACTAGTACTTATCTCAGAAAATCCAATTCATAAAAACTAAATAAAAGTTTATATTTTAAAAAGACTACCCATTATAAGAAACATATCTTAGCTATTCATTTACATGCAAAAAAAGAGACAAATTAGCAACATTTGAATTACTCAGCGTCTAAATGTAACTTTTGAAACTCCCTCACATTAAGGATTTAACTTTTAGTGCCACAGACTATCTTTTTTAAAAGAAAGGAAAAAGAAAGGAAAAGCCATTACTTAAAAGACAAGACTCAATTTTGGAACAGAGAATACGGAAATTTAAGAAGTAGCTATTTTTCCATACATGGAACACTGTTTCATTTTCATAACAAATAGTTTGAGGCAAGAACCAAGTATGAAATATTTCGGTCCCAAGACTTTTTGTCATGGCAGGAAAAAAGCCATTCTATTTGCATAAGGAAACTGTATCCATTCTTCCAGAGCTGGCAGAAAGCAAGTGAATATGAACTTTGTTCTCTCTGGTCTTCACTGAGATCAACTTCAAAAACTGCACTGATGAAAGACAACATAAAAATCAGAACTACAATTCCAGTTAAAAATCCATAGAGCCAAAAAAAAAAAAAAATCCATAGAGCCCAATATTTTAAAAGTAAAGATTACAGTAAAAAAAAATTTTAATGTTAAAACATTACAATGTGACTTTGACACTTTATGTGTGAATACTTAATTAAGCCACATATTTAAAGTTTTGCCATTTTTGGATTCGTATTTATAAAAATGTTTAAGTGTGTGTGATAATTTGAACAAAAAAAATCTTTGGAGCTATAGCACTGGATCAGGATTTATTTATAACAACTATAAATTTTATATGTGTGCATAGGCAGAAGTTAAGATTTTTGCTATGTTTGTTTTCAAAAGAGGAATATGTGGTAGAAATAATGACATCTTTTTAAAAAGAAGCAGAGCTTTAATTTCTATCCCATGGTTTTATCTTCTGATGGAGGAAGGAGAGAAGAAATGATTGAAGATAAATAATAGTGATAAACCAAGAGTTAGAAAAGATCTTAGAAAGGCTAAATAATAGAATGTGGAGGGTAGAACAGAGACAGAGATGTAGAAAAAGGTAACAGAAGAAAACCTCACAGATGCTATTCAAATGGTCCTGAAGAATATACTCTCTCAGGAGGCAGAAGGAGCAGAGCTAAGCTTAATTATTCTATTTGATGCAAGAAGCTTGTAAGTGGGAGATAAAATCACAAGAACAAGAGGAAAACTATGGGTTCATGTGTTTCCAATATTGAGTGGAAAGCTATTGATAAATAAGACATGACACCACAATGCCATGAAAAAAACAACTGATCTGACCATACAAATACTATACATTGATATGGCAATAAAGCCTCTACACTAGTCCTCCCCTCCCACACACATATTCATTCTTAATAAGATTTGAAAGTAAATGACAAACTAGGGAAAAAAATCTATAGCAAAGGACAGAGTATTAAGACACACACATAAGAACACAAACACATATTCATCTTAAACAAGATTTTAAAAGACAAAAGACAGAGTGGAAAAATTATAACAAATGACAACTAATATTTTTATTACATAATGACTTATAATCATGAAAAAATGATAAAATGGGTAACATTTATAAAATGAAAATTCATTTAAAAATAGGATCAATAAATATATGAGCGGGGGAAGAACTCAATAATCAAAAGAAGTGCAAATGTAAGTGAAGAAGTATAAGAGAGGCAAAACCAAGAAAGGCTGGCAATAGTACAGAGTAAGGTGTCAAAGAATCATAATGAAAATATAATTGGTGGGAGTATAAACTGAAAACTAGGACTTTTTGGTGTGTATCAATGTTAAATCTTCACATTCTTTAAGCCAACACTCCTCCTTAGGAGTACATTCTAATGCAACTGGACAAGTACACACAGATGTATAAAGCAGGATGCTGATCAGAGCACTGTTTACAAAGATAATGGGGAAAGTAAAGGTAAAACTGCTAACAATTTAAATATCTTTTAATAAAGGACAACTAAATTAAAGAATAGCTATGAAATGGAATACCAGGTGGCCATTTAAACTGACAGACCAAAAGTACACATTGTGTGTGCGTTGGGGTCAGGGTGAAGTAGGAAGACAAACAGGTTAGAAAACATTAGATATAATCCTTTTCTTTTGGAAAACTGAATACATACATATGTGTAATGGTATATATCCCCATGCATAGGTATTTTTAAGGATGTTCACTAAAATATACATACTGATTAAAGATAAACTTTCATTTCTATTAATTCTTTATTGTCTCAATTACCCTTTTTAGAATAAGCCTGAAAAAAAATTCTTATAGTGAGGGGGCAGGGACAAAATCTCTCTTCTTTAAAAAACATTTCTAGGCCTATGATTAAGACATCTCTTCAATACTTTCCACTAGCCTATTTATTAGGCAGGAGCTAGAAAGTAAATTTATTTTTTTAATCAAATGTTTGCCCTTCTGCCTTGACTTACCATAAAGAACAGCTTTCTTCTATTCCAGAGGTGATTATTTGTTAGAAAGCAAATTTAAAACAAAACCACAAACATCTTTTGTCTGAGAGAAAAATCTGACTGCAACCAGAGAATCTTATATCCCACTCTAATCTGTTTATTTCACAAAGCAGAACATGAACCAAAACAGTTGATAAATCAGCCTTGAAAGGTACATGGAAACTCAGGCCTCTACTTCAGTACAGAAAAAGCCAGCATTCTTACACTGTTCAATAGATATTTTACTATAGTATAATCCAACTTTTTCCAAACTGTCTTCTATTAGACATGATTGTTCTGACCAATATTAAACATATTTGGGGGAGAGGGGCAAATAGGGTAACATTAAACGCACTTACATAATTATCTATTATTTTAGGATAAAGCATATATTAGAAATAGTGTGCCAATCAGAGAACACCAGAAAGATGAGTGCCATCACACAATGCACTTGGCTGTTCCATCTGTGACTGATACACAAACAGCAATGACCATGCAAAGGTGTGTCTCAATTTGATGATTGCTAGTCAGTTCTAATATTATTTAGAAGGATATATTTAAATATCACAGTGTATATAGAAATTACATATGTTAGTGTATTTTATAACTAACATGTATTCATGTATCATCAATTAGATTTAAACACGGAGATAGAGATAGGTGGGCAGACAGAGGAAAGGGAGAAGACAGGACAGACACAGAACACGGAGCATCGTGGGGAGTTGTTTTTGTCTTTTTTTGAGACAGAGTCGCAGGCTGTTGACAGTTAATGCTCCTTTCAGCAGTGTGGATCAGAATGGTTGGATTCACAGGAAAATGAAAAGAAACCAGGAAAGAAAAATGAAGTATTAAAAGGTACACTCAAAGTTGGCAAACTCAAATTTTATAAATATCTGTACTAACAAACAGGAAAAACATATTTTTTTCCTAAGTCTCACTACATTCCCCTTCTCCTAAATAATTGTCTTTACTATTCAATCTAAATAGTCTTAATAAAACTGAGGAAACACATCTAATAACAACAATGATTCTCTCTGGCAGATGAGACCTTTTAAAATATTCTATCCTGTTTTGAAATGTTCTGAAAGGATTATAAATTTTAAAAAATGAAGTAAAATGTGTTTCTACTTAATGACCTAGTTGTAAGATAAAATGATTTATTGTTTACCCTTTAATCAATACCGACTCTCCCCAAAGTTATTTAATACAAATTATTCATTCACTTCTGGAACACTACACAAATCAATTTCTGCTTCCCTAAAAATAAGTTTAATACTTATAATGAGTAAATGCATTTAAAAAACTCTTACCCATATTGCAAGTTTAGCCTTATTTCCATCCACTGAAATTGTTTTCACCTTAAAGTCAACACCTTGAAGAAATGAAAATTTTGATAAGTCTCCCAGTAAAAACATACTTTTAAAACCCATTACCAAGAAAATCAGAATATAGAAAAGCCACTTTATCAAAAACCCAATTTCACACCCCAAATTCTTTGAATTCTGCATGTGAAGATAAAAGAAAAAGTGTCATTGAAATTCAGCAGCTGAGGATTTAATAAAGAAATAAAAATCAAATGCTTGGAGAATTCAAACACTCACCTACCTGTCATTCTTCCAAAAAGGAAAAATAAAATTCAATTTAAGGTGATGATTAACTATGCATATTAGGTAGAATTGCAGTGCCAACATGACAAGGCTATCCATGGCTGACTGCTGATCATGGCAGTTTCAGGGGTTCCCAACCCATCCACACTCTACTATTAAAACAGTTGTGCACCACCAGCCAACCACAACTCAGATCTTGCCTATCAGCAGGTTGCAGACCGGTAAAAATATAAAAGGGCCACTCACTCCCTGTCTTATCAATTCTTTATTTTGTTAAGTTTTTATCCTAAAAAAAATATTAGCGTCACATATCCTAATCAATGACTTGCTACAACACAATTTCAGAAAAGAACTTACACACAAAACATCTGCACAAAAACCTAAGTGAAAGAGAGGTATCCAAAGGCTATGAAAAGCTTCTGTAAGTACTAATTTATGTAAGGAGAAGAAGAGCTTCAGAAAAAATCGTATAAGGCTTTTTATTAAAGCAGCCAAAAAAGAAACCTCTCCCTTTTCAGGAAAAGGAGTTGACATATGCCATCTGGCTTAAATGAACAGTAACTGCCCACATGTCTTTAAAGAGTATCAAAAATAATGTGCAGTCTACCCCACTGGACAGCGGGAAAACATTAGCTCAAGAAGCTTGAAAAAGAACTTTCAAAGGATCTTATTAGCTTGTCACAATTAATTCAGAACAGCCCGAACTAAAATGAACAGCACTCTCATGTGCTAAATGCTTAATAGAGCACCTGTCACCAATATAGAAATATATTAGCAATTCTTGGATGACTTCTGATGATCTATTACATACACAAATTAGATAATAAAAGTGCACATTCAAAATGTGCTTTATGCCTGGTCTTTCTATATGCCAAAGATAATTTTTTTTTTTAAGTTTGGTGTTTGGGGTTAGTCTGATAACCAGTTGATAAAGCTATGCCTTAGAATGACGGGCAACTGATACAGTGGTGACTACGTAGTGCAAGGAAAATCAAAGTATAAAACTTCTCAACCAAACAAACAAAATAATCCCACATATTAAATAATCTTGTATTCACCAGTTGTAAAGAAGTATTGTCACTTTAAAAATAAAAATTAATTAAATCTATAATGAATTTATAAACATCCATAATGTTTATGGACATATAAACATGAAATTATTTACATTTTCTTCCTATTGCTTTAAAAAAAACAATACTTGAGAAAATCTATAGAGAAATGATTCTGAGGTACTATCAGAAGTGTCCAACCTGCAGCCTGCGGGCCATATGCTGACTTATGAGGAAGTTTTTGCTTATCTGTGTGGTCTGACATCACAAAAGCATGTGCAGATTTTCTGTGCCCATAATCTTTTGTTATTATGTATTTAATGTGTGTCCCAAGGAAACTCTTCTTCCAACGTGCAGCAGAAGAAAACAAAGGTTGGACACCCCTCTAAAACCACTGGCAGAAATTTCAAAGAAACTACCTGTCATGTGTACGCTATGGTTAAATTCTCATGGTTTTTCAGAGAATATATAAAGGACAAATCTTTTTTCCTTAATAACCCCAGAAGCAGAGTCAAGGGCAGACTGGCCTCTTTCCTAGCTATCAGGTAATTAGTTTACCCAGGAAAAGAAATACACTGTTTCCAGAAAGTTTGTGTTTTCTGCCTCCACTCTCCCATCTCCTCTTTCTCATTATTTCCTGTTTTTACATGTTTGTTCACAAAAACCTAACAACTGTCTCTGAAACAAGAACAATTTGCACAGGAACAACTAACAATATCTCCAAGTCATACTTCCCACATGCTATGTCTAGAACTCACCAATAACAACCACAGCAGACACTGTGCACTGGAGTGCTACCATCAAAGACAACAGACATAGCTGAATCCAGACCCCGAAAGTCCCCATTCAACCTCCCTGGGTTCCTCTGCTTCCCATGCAGCAATTGAGTTCCTTAGCTCTCACAAGCTAAAACTGCTTTGTACCATGCCTGCTTCCTCTTTTTTGCTGGTAGATAATAACCTGTCTTAATTGGTAACAACAGTGGAAGTGTTTTTGATAAATTTGATTTGCCAACTTCCTGTAAGATTTGATTAAACCATCTTTTCAGCTTCTTCATGTAGGTGACAAGGAGCTCATAACTGCTTTTGTGTTGTCCATTTGTGTTAGTATTTTTAATATGACCTTTAATTTAGTTTCTTTGCAAGAATCCTTTTTAAGGCACACTTGCCTATTTCATATAGGTTATTTTTGTTAGACTTTTAAGTAAGGAGTGCACGGAACAACAAAATTTACTGAAGAAAATCCAAACTCAACAACAGATACTTATAAATGATAAACCAGAACATACCAATGGATGCATTCACCTTGCCAAGAGGAGAAAAATTAATCAATTGAAATTGACTCAGAACTGCCACAGATGTTAGAATTAGCAAACAAGATATTTAAAACAACCTAACTGTATACCACAAGTTCAATAAGTTAAGCAGATCCAGGAATATTAAGAACCCAAATACAATTTTTAGGGATGAAAATAGCAATGTCTGAGATAAAAAAAAATACATTGGATGGGATTAATAGATTATACATTGCAAAAGAAAACATTAAACGAATGTGAAGACATAAGAATGCAATCTATCCCAAAGGAAACAGAAAAGATTCAAAGAAAGTAAGAGAGAGCAACAGAGATCTGTGGGACAACTTTGAGCCCATTAATATAGAAGCAATGAAGTTGATAAAAAGAAGTAAGGGGGCCCCTGGTGGAAGGGACTGTATTCATTTGTTTCCTGGCCAAGGAACCCATACACCTATATAGACCCTGAGACTAAAGGCCTAAAGGAGGAGACAGGGAAAGACCAGGAGAGAAACGGAGAGAGCTTCTCTCTCCCCACTTGAATTCTTTCCCTCTACCAGAAGCTTTAGTGTTTTCTGTATTCTTTCTGTAAATAAATTCTGTCTTACCACTGGGAGGTGGGTAGGGGGAATAATGTAATGAAGAATAATAAAATACATGTATTTAAAAAATAATAATAATAATGTTCAAAAAAAAAGAATGTAAAATCCTTGGTTAAAAAAAAAGATGTTATTCTTGGAAAGAGACAAGATATCTTTACAGATACCTTGAACACCCAGGCCTCTGACTCCTTACCACTAATCACCTTGCCATCCACCCCACTGTACTGTACTCTAGGCCCATGACCCTTAATAAATGAACTATTCTCAAAAAAAAAAAAAAACTAGAAATAAATATCAAGAGGAACAGCAAAAACTACACAAACACATTGAAATTAAACCACTTGCTGCTTAATGATCCTAGGGACAATAATAAAAATCAAGATGAAAATTAAAATACCTGTTGAATTGAATGGCAGAAGTGACACATGCTACCAAAATCTCTGGAATATTAAAAGGCAGTATTATGAAGGACATTTGTAACACTAAATAATGACATTAAAAAGACAGAAAGATAGAAAATTAACAACCAAGAATCTGACTTCTAGTAACTAGAAAAAGAAGAACAAGCCAAACCCAAACCCAACAAAAGGAAAGAAATAACAAAGATCAGAACATAACTAAATGAAACTGAAACTTAAAAGCAAAGGATCAATGAAACAAAAAGTTGGCTATTTGAAAAAGTAAGAATAATTGATAAACCACTGGCTTAGCTAACCAGAAATAGAAGAAAAAGGACTTAAATAAGCTCAGTCAAAACTAAAACAGGAGGCATTACAGATGATATCACAGAAATATAAAATATCATCCATAACTACTATGAAAACCTTTCATGCACACAAACTAAAGGAAATGGTTAAATTTTTAAAGTTGCACAAACTACCAATTATGAATCAAGAAGAAATAGAAACCCTAAACAGACCAATAATGGGTAGTGACATTGAAATAGTAAAAAACAATTGCCCCAACCAAAAAAGCTAAGGACTAGATAGATTGACAGCTGATTTCTACCTGACCTATAAAGAAGAGCTTGCACCTATGCTACTGAAACTCTCCCATAAGTATTTCCTAAAAGGAAATCCTCTCTGACTCATTCTATGAAATCAATAATACTCTGATACCAAAGCCAAGAAAGGACACAACAACAACGAAAGAAGAAAATGACAGATTAGTATCCCTTACGAATATGAATGCAAAATTCCTCAACAAGATACTACTAAACCAAATCTAATAGCATAGCAAAAAGATAATCCATTGTGATCATGTATGCTTCACCCTAGGAATGCAAGGATGATTCAGTGTTACACAAATCAATATATGAGATTCACCACATAAGCAAAATTTAAAACAGAAATATGATCATCTCAATAGATGCAGAAAAATCATTTAATTAAATCCAGCACCATTTTATGATAAACCCTCAGCACACTAGGCATATAAATAACATACCTCAAAATTATAAAATCCATATATGACTAAGCTACATTTAAAATCATACCAAATGAGGAAAAGTTGAAAGCATTACCCCTAAGATCTTGTGCAAGGCAAGGATGCCCACAGTCACCACTTCTATTCAACATACTTTTAGAAGTCTAAGCCAAAGCAATCTAAGCCAAAAGGCAAGAGGAAAAAATAAATGGCATCCAAATGAAGAAAGAGGAGGTCAAACTATACCTGTTTGCTCGTGATATGATTTTATATCTAGACAATTCTAAAAACTCCTCCAAAAATTTTCTAGAATTGTTAAATAAATTCAGTAAGGTCTCTGGTTACAAAATCAATGTATATAAACCAGTAGCATTTCTAGACATTCATAACAATCAAGATGAAGTGAAATCAAGAACTCAGCATCATTTAAAATAGCTGTAAAGAAAATAAAACACCTAGGAATATAAGTAACCAAGGAAGTGAAAGATTTCTACAAAGAGAACTGAAAAACACTGATGAAAGAACTCATAGATGACACAAACAAATGAAAAAACATACCATGCTCATAGATTGGAAGAATCAACATCATTAAAATGTCAAAGTCATTTACATATTCAAGGTAATTCCCCTCAAAATACCAGTGACCAGTTTCAAAGATCTAGAAAAAAAACCCTAAACTTCATAGGGACCCAAAAAAGATCCCCAATAGTCAAAGAAATTCTAAGCAAAAAGAACAAATTTAGAGGCATCACATTGCCCGGCTTCAAATTATATTGTAATGCTATAGTAACCAAAACAGTGTGGTATTTCTATAAAGGTAGACAAATAGACCAAAAACAAAGTCTAGAAATAAAGCCGTATGACAAGTAATTAATTGTTGAAAAAGCAGACAAAAACATACACTGGGGAAAAGACATCATATTCAATAAATGTTGCTAGGAAAATTAGATAGATGCAGAAGAATGAAACTAGATCCTTGTCTCTCACCACACACAAAAATTAACTCAAGGTGAATCAAAATCTTGAGTATAAGACCTGAAATCAGAAATCGTAGAAATTCTAGAAGAATACATGGGAAAAACTATTCTGGACATTGGTTGCAGGGTTGTCTAAACTTTTTGCTTCTCTGCATCATGTTGAAAGAAGACAAGTTGTGTTGGGCCCACACATTAGATACACAAACACAAACAAAAGCTGATGAGCGTAAAAAAGAGATCTGTGCATAATTTGATATCTGCCACCAAAGATAAGTAAAAAAGTCTTACATAGAAGCAACTGGAATGGATATCTATGTTATAGAACAATTTATATTTCAAAGAAGATACTGGAACAAATGTAATGGACGGTAACTTTTCAAAACCAAGGAAAAAGATTGAAGTCTTCAGAGTCCAAAGTTTTGTCTCCAGACAAAATTAATTTTTTAAAAAAGCTTATTATTATAAAATTATTGTATTTCAAAGATAAAAAGCTTTAAATCTTTTTGAACAAAATCAAAAGAGATTATTTATAAAATAATTTTTAATGTGTGATCTATGATTTCTTTTCGATAACATTACGCATTAGAAGAAAGTGAATGTAACATTCTCAGATACACAAGGTGAAAAGCCTGTGACCCAAGAATGCTTATTTAATTATTTACAAAAGCAACTAATTAGAAAATTATGTAAGATATTATAGAATTCAGAAAAATACCATCTATGTGCCATTGCTTTTAAACAGCACCAAGACATAAATCAGTAATCAAATGATATATCAAAATATATAATTATAGAATTCAAGAAAGGAAACATTGTAGTATTTTAAGAATTTGGGGAGAACATTGAAATCAATAAAATAGTAGATTAAAACTAGACAACAAATAGGAAACAATTTTACAAATAAAACCATAAGTCTTACACAATGCACAATGATAGATCAATAATTATCTGTGTTAAAACTACAGAATATAACGACAAAAATTGGAGAAGATTTTCAGGCAAGATAAGGTAAAGAAAGTGAAAACATTCAAAAACTCCATTTTTCACAAGGTGAGGCAACAAACACTATCATTTGTGATGCAGATCAGTAAAAAAAATAAGTTTGAAAAAAATTGTAAGTAAACTGTCCTCTAGTATAAATAGAAACAGGATATTATATAACAAAAAATTTAGCAAAATATGAAAAACTTGGAGGAGAGCAAGGAAGAAAATAAGGAAGAATAAAATCAAACATGAGGATTGGTAAAATAAATAGGCATGGGCTTACCTCCTTTGATTTGTTTTATACATATATATATACACACACACAATCCAACTGTGTACTGAGTGTAGTATTCAAAACTTAACAAAGCAACACAGACATAATAAAAGACCAAGAATGAGTATAGATACATTGGCCAAATGCAAACTGAAAGAAAACAGATGACCAAAACTGAAGATGACTCAAAACTGAAGTAAAACTAAAAATAAGAAGCATTAAATTGAGCAATTTGCTCATAAGGAAGATATAGAAGTCATGAATCTTTATTCATGGAATAAAAGAAAGGAACAGAACTCTAGGAGAACAAGTTCTGTATAAAATTCTTCTGAAGCATAACAGAAAAAAAAATTGAACAAATATTTATAAGGTGTATTCCTGGCATGGAGGGATCAATATTGTAGAAACATCAAATCTCCCCAGAGTAATTCATTAATTTAATGAAAATTCCATCTTCCTCCCAAAATATAATTATTTCTGGAACTTGACAAAATTATTCTAAAGTTCTTATAGAAGAATGAAATGGAGAAAGCAACAAGGTAATATTTAACAGAAGAATCAAGCAGGTTTTATGCAGCCACATAATTCCCACAGGAGTGGCACCACCCACTCCTGCTCCGTTCTCTCACTACTGTTTCCTCCCACTCTGCACTTGTCAACAACCCCCTCCCAGGCTTCTGTGTACTTCAGGGAAAAAGAAAAGGAAGGCGCCAACACATCTTCTGTTACCGTTCCTTTTCTCTGTTACTGCAGATGAAGTTAACCTGGATCCCACGTATACTTTATTTCCCAAAGATTTTTCTCTCCCTCTCTCTTTCTCTCACTTTCTCTCTCCAGGGTTATTTCTATCAGTTTAGAAACATTCTTTAATGTATCTAACCTCCTTGGATGCCCTGACATACCATCTTATTTCTTTTTCCCATGGCCAAAATTCTCTCCCAAATAAAACCTGCTTAATATTTTTGTTGAATATTACCTTGTTGTGGGCAGCACCTGTGGCTCAAAGGAGTAGGGCGCCGACCCCATATGCCAGAGGTGGCAGGTTCAAACCCAGCCCCGGCCAAAAACTGCAAAAAAAAAAAAAAAATTACTTTGTTGCTCTCATCAGTTATCCCTGATGTCTATCTCCAACATGCCACCACAATTGCTATTGCTTATACTACCAAGGACATATTTATGCCAATGGATTATTTTTAATTTCCCTTTTACCAAAGGTCTCAGTAGAAGTCTACTGACATCTACCTCCATTTCACTGTGAAATCTTGAAATCCCCAACCCCCTGGTCTGGGGACTCCATGCTCTGCTAATTTCTTCCTATTCCTTGACCCCATTTTCCATTCTACTCTGGGGTTCCTTGTTCTAATATCTAAAAGGTGGAGTTATTTATTCAGGATTTGGTTCTGTGTTGACTTCTTTTTCACTAGAGAAAAGAGATCCCATCTCTGTGTTCCACTGAGAGTTACCCATACACCAGTGTCTCCTAGCCTACGGTTCTATTCTAAACTGGACTGACAGCATCAACTCCAATAGTTCACCATGTTTCACAGCCACTTCAGTGTTCTCCCGACAAAGACAGAACTCCTGTACCACCTACCTCCAATCTGATTCCATGTTTTACCTACCACGTCACCACAGTGTCCTTATCTAGGACTAGAAAACGTCAAGTCACTCTTCCACCTCTCTCCTCTTCACCTCTGCATGTAATCAGTCACCAGTCTTGCTGGTTGTACCCTCTAATGAGTTTACGAATTTATCAATTTATTTCCTTTTCCTTTAGAAACCACCTTATGTCATATTATTATCATTTCTCTGTGGCTTGGTCATTCACCTTTCACTCTTGGCCTCCTAAAAGTTTGTCTTCACTCAGTAGCTATGTTGCTTTAGAGCAGTGGTGCTCAATCTTCCTAATGCCATGACCCTTTAATACAGTTCCTCATGTTGTAGTAACCCTCACCCATAAAATTAGTTTTGTTGCTACAGCAAAGAAAATAATTTTATGGTTGGGGGTCACCACAACATGAGGAACTGTATTAAAGGGTCGTGGCATTAGGAGGCATTAAGAAGGTTGAGAACCACTGCTTTAAACAAACAAAAAGAAACAGAATAAAACAGGAAAGAAAAGAAAAAAGAAGGAGGAAGAAAGGAAAGAGAAGGGTAAGAAAACAAAATGAAATGAAAAGGAGAAAAACAGATATAACACAGCTTTCCTAATTAATTAAAGCTCTTCAATGGTATTCTTAACCATAGACTCCTATGCTTTGAGTTCTTTATGGCTGTCAGTATTTGCAATGACATAGTTATTGCTCTGTTTCCTCGGTTAAAGTCTATCTTCCCTACACAGCTACAAGATCCATGAGTTCAGACTGTGACTTTTGGTTTATTCTATGTACCAATCTTTAGTTCAATGCAGGACATTGGGCAGCTTCTTAGTAAACAACTTTGTTCACTGAAGAACCAAGACCAGCGTAATACAACAGTGTGGTGCTGGGACAATCACAGATTGTACTTACAATAGACTATAGAGCCAAGAAATAGATCCACATGCTTAAAACTACTATTATAAAAAGACAGCATATAAAAATAATTTGCAATGACCAAATTATGCAACAATCCTCTCCAGAAAAAACTGAATATTTGGGTGAAAAATCAATCTCTATATCATCCCATCCCATAAAAAGGTAAGTGTTAAAGTACATCATGAAATAACTAGAACAAAACATGGGTTAATTTTTTATAATTATTCATCGTAACAGGCATTTCTAAGCATAATTTCAAAGGAATTATTTTCCATAAAGAAAAATATGGAAATAGAGAACCTTTTACAATTTTTTACACTCTCATCCTATTATCTTCTGTTCTAGAGATTTATCCTAAGTAAGTTACGAGAAATTGGGACTCAAATGTACATATGAAGATATGTAAGAGCTAAATTTAATAACAACAAGGAATTAGAAATGATGTAAATGTAGAAAATTTAAAACATGGTTTAAAAAATGTGATATAAACAGATAAAGCAGTACTACATAGACCTTCTAAATTGAATCTTGAAAAAAAAAGAAAAAAGTTCACAAGGCAGTAAGTTTTTTTTATTTTTTTGAGATAGAGTTTCACTATGTCACCCTAGGTAGAGTACCATGGCATCACAGCTCACAGCAACCTACAACTCTTGGGCTTAAGTGATTTTCCTGCCTCAGCTTCCCAAGTAACTGAAACTACAGGTGCGTGCCACAATGCCTGGATTTTTTGCTGTAGTTGTTACAGTTGTCATTGTTGTTTAACTGGCCCAGGCTGGGTTTCAACCCACCAGCCTTGGTGTATGTGGCTGGTGCCATAACCACTGTGCTATGGGTGCCAAGCCTAAGGCAGTAAGTATTAAAAGAAACAAAAGTATTCCAAATAAAAAATAAAGCATAATTCCAGTTTTAAATTAAAAATGTATAAAAGCATAAGGAAGTATGCTAAAATATTTTCCAAACTATATTCATTGAACATGCATTAGTTTTATAATCAGAACAGTAAATGTCCTTTTTAAAAATATAAGTAGCTGAGTACAGGGATAGCAGATTTATGGTTTAATAGCCATAAAAGTAAGATCTGAAGCTTATTTTTGTATATTTTCAAATGCACATAAAAACCATCTTTGTTTAAGATATACAAATTTTTAAAATATAAGATAATATGGCTATTCTCATTGAAAATTTTATGTTAAAGGAAAAATAAGTGGAAGAGAAAACAATTGGATACTTGGGAATCTACACCCAGGAAAAGACTGTCTTTACCTACATCCAATGAGCTATGTATTCCCAGTCATTTATTAAAAAACTATTAAATACCTAACACATTTAAGATGCTGTCGAGAACACAAGGAAGTAAAAATGAATGTCCCTTCCAGAGTTTCTAAGGATTTGAAAGAGTTCCTTGGAGGTTAGGATGAAGTCAAGCATCTGTTTATTATTTTGTATGAATAGTCTGTTCCATCCAACAGAGTTGGGTTTTTATCTTCCTTTTTTTCCCACTTTCTTCAATTTCTCAATGTACTTATTTTCAAGAAGGAACCCAAGACCCAAACAGCCACAAATGTTCACTGGCTGGTGGTTTGCAAAATATAAATAGAAGAAACTATAACCAGTTTCAGCCAGTGTGACGCCACTGAAAAAAACTGATGAATAAATAATGAGGGAGTCTTGCATCTGTCATTAGTTCAGATCTGTGCTGCCTCCATCATGGGCATGTTCACCCCACTGTCAGAGGCAAGACATCCAGGTTCTGGGGGAATTCAGTGTTTCAAAATGATGCTTTACTGAGGAGGAATTCCCCAAAGATGTTATTCCTCCTCTGTGGAAATTGCTCTGTGTACTTAACATTGAGAGATTAACACTGCCTTTAAATTCTATCCTCTCTTGCTCTTTATCTCCCTGGGAGAGCTTTGTCCACTCTTCTCTCTTAATTTCCCTCTTAAATGAAGAGCTACTGCTTCTGGGGATTTTTGGTGGGGGGACTGTGGGTGAATATCAAAGGGATTGTGGTTCAGGTCATTAAAAGTTATTCACGTACTCCTAGCACCGATACAGGATGTACCTTGCTACTTCATTTAGCAGGGCTTTTCAATTTCATCAGGCAATCCAAACCTCCTAGGAACATGGTAAGGTGAGAAGGGCAAGTTGTACTCTTACTGCTGTTTTGCATAAGAGTTAATAATTTAAGAAATGCTCAGTAAATGCCAGGGACAGTGATATAATTCAGAATGTCTCTCTTTAAATTGGGTGGTTTTTCCACTGTTTCATATTGTCAAAATTAGATCTATCCATCTGCCAGACAACCTTTCACTGAACACTTACCATGAGTCAGGTTTCCTCCAGGCAATGGGGCCCCAACAGTGAATGACAGAACAAACAGGCAAACTTCTTGCCCTTGGGGAGCTCAAGTTCCAGTATGGAGGGCTAGAAAACAGGTAAGCGAAAAACAATGAATAAATTCTGGGAAGATGGCCTACTGGTAGCAACCCTCAGCAGAGGCTCCCGACCAGAGGGAGAAAAACTGGGCAGAATCAGACTCTATGAAGCCAAAGAAAGAAGTTCATCAAGGTATAACTCCAAAGAAGAACATTCAAGAAAACAAATTCCAGGTACAAGCCTATTGCCTAGAGGATGGGAGGCCCACTGCGGGCTCTCTGGGAGCAGGCATGGAACAAAAGATCTCTCATTTTACCTTTCTAGAGAGAGCAGCAAACCTCTTGCTCCAGGGAGGTCCCACTTATGAACTTAGACACCACCTTGCCAGGCATAAAATTGAACAGATATTTTTCCCCCACAAGTTCAAATTCTCAGTCCACCCTTCCCCCATCGCATGGCGATCTGAAGTTCTGCCCCCTGCAGAGCACAGTGTTTGGTCTTTTCCTGAGAGATCTGGGCATAGTGATGCTGGGCATGCAGAGAGAAGGGAATGCATCTGGTGGGAATGCAAGCTAATACGACCTTTTTGGAAAGAAGTTTGGAGAATACTCAAGGAACTAAAAGTGGTCCTACCGTTTGATCTTGTAATTCCTCTACTAGTTATATACCCAGATGATCAAAAATTATTTTACAACAAAGACATTTGGACCAAAATGTTTATTGCAGCCCAATTCATAATAGCCGAGACATGGAACAGCCCAAGTGTCCACTGAACCATTAATGGATTAACAAATCACAATTACTATGAAATACTATGCAGCCATAAAAAGATGGAGACTTCATATCTTTTATGTTTACCTGGATGGAGCTGGAACATATTCTTCCTAGTAAAGTATCTCATGAATGGAAAAAAAAGTGTCCAATGTACTCAATACTACTATGAAATCAATATATAATCACCTACACATTCATATTAATGGTAAAACATAACTATAGTACGGAAAGTAGAAGAGAAGAGGAGAGAGAGGGGAGGGGAGAGGTAAGGAGGGAGAGTATTTGGGGGGACCTCACCTAATGTGCATGAGGAAATGGTACATTTCAAAACTATTAAAAGAGTATAACAGTGATGGATATGTTACTTAGTTCAATGTAAGTATTTCACATAATATATCAGATCAGTACACTGAACCCCCATGAATGTATCAATGTACACAGTTATGATTTAATAAGAAGAAGTTAAATTAAGGGCAGTGCCTGTGGCTCAAAGGAGTAGGGCACTGGCCCCATATACCGGAAGCGGCGGGTTCAAACCTGGCCCCAGCCAAAAACTGCCAAAAATGAAAAATTAATTTAAAAATAAATAAATAAATAAAATTACAGAGACTGCTATGTGGCATAGAGCAAAGCTGGGGAAATAGGACCACTTTAGTGAACATTGTCAGCAATTCAGAATTATTCAAGGAGTGACATTGAGCTCACCTCCAAGTGACAAGAAGCAACCAGTCACAAGAAGGTCTAGGGAAACAGCAGATAAAAAGGCTCCTGGGCCAAGACCCAACATAACATGCTCCCAGGACTGTAAAACGGCTAGTGCACCTGATATTTAAAAAATTAGGGACTGCTGATTAATTTTACAGTAAGTTGGAAGGAGAGAAGGTGGTACAGGGGTTAGGGTTTGATTCCAAGTGTAGTGGGATACCACTGAAGGATCTGAGGCTGAAACTACGATCCAATTAACCAGTTTTAAAGATCCTTCTAGCCACTGTGTGAAGAATCGAATGTATTCTCTTAAAGAGTGGAAAGATAGATAGGCCAGGCTCGGTGGCTCATGCCTGTAATACTAGCACTGTGGGAGGCAGAGGTGAGTGGATTGCCTGAGCTTACAGGTTCGAGAGCAGCCCCAGCCAGAGAAAGACCTTGTCTCTAAAAATAGCTGGGCATTGTAGCAGACACCTGTTGTCCCAGCTACTTGAGAGGCTGACACAAGAGAATCACTTTAGCCCAAGAGCTTGAGGTTGCTGTAAGCTGTGACACCACCTCACTCTACTCAGACAAAGTGAGACTTTTTGTCACAGAAAAATAAAAAATAAATAAAATTTTTTTTTAAAGATAGAGACCAGTTAGGAGAGCATCTCCTCAGGGATCCGAGGAAGGGGGCAGTGAGTCAATATGGGCTGCAGTTATATTTTGAAAGCAAGCTGATTCAAATTGCTGACTGAGGGGGATTTAGGGATAACTCATGGGAGTTTGGTTTATTATTATTAATCCATCTATTCAAGTACATATCCAGTGTTCATTGCACACCTCTGCTGAGCACTGAGCAGCACTCATCCCCACAAGCAGAAGTGGTCTGCCCCCCACAGAGCTTACAGACTACCCGGGAAACAGACAACTCAACTGTTGTCACTGCTTTGGGCCCTGCAAAGTGGCAAGTGTCTTGGGAGTGGGAAGGGCGACCAAACTGGCTTTGGGGCAGGAGGAAGTGGCATCTCTGTTGAGTCCCCACAGGTCAGTGGGAAGGAGCCAGACAAACCAGCACTGTGTTCACAGGAAAGCCCCTGAGGAGAGGCAGGATGGGGGCTGCAAGGGGTGGGAAGCCAGCCAGCATTGCCAGAGTGAGTGTCTGAGAGAGACTGACATTAAGCTAAAGAAACAGCCACAAAGCCAGAGCCACAAAGGAGTCTGGCCTTTCAAAGGTGAAGGGAAGCAATGGATGGTTGTAACCAGGATGTGATGTATATTTTTAGAATCACATGCTAGATCTGAAGAGGTCAAGCCACACAGTATTGTCTACAGCAGGTTCTCATCTGGAGGGTTTTGTTTTTGTTTGTTTTTTTTGAAACAGAATCTTACTACATAGCCCTCAGGAGAGTGTGCCATAAGATATTTATTTATTTATTTATTTATTTATTTATTAATTTATTTAGAGACAGAGTCTCACTATGTCACCCTTGGTAGAGTGCCATGCCGTCACAGCTCACAGCAACCTCAAACCTCAAACTCTTGGGCGATTTTCTTGCTTCAGCCTCCCAAGTAGCTGCGACTACAGGCGCCCACTACCACAACAGGCTATTTTGTTGTCAAACCCACCAGCCCCGATGCATGTGGCTACTGCCCTAACCACTGAGCACCCAGCACCAAGCCAGGATCTCATTTTTGTAAAAGCTAGGAAAAAATGTGCACATACAGGTATATGAATTTGTGAAAATATTTAAATAGGTGTATAAAAAAAGGTGTGGGAAAGATACACAATGAACTGATAATATTAGTTAGTGACCACAGATGTGTTAAAAAAAAAAAAAAAAGAACAGAGGGAAAACCTGATTATTTTTTATCTTCATGTACCTTCTTATTGTTCAAAACCATTGTATTTCTTATTTAATTATTTCCAGTACTATAAAGAAATAAGTGTTAAAGCACAACTCTTTCTACCATGTGGGGAATAAATAAATGGGTAAGGGGCTAATGCAATGACCAAGGCCACAGGGGCGAGGGTGGCCTGGGGAGGGGGGTACCTGGAAAAGGACACAGGTAAGGGCCAGAGAGAAATGTCACTTTACAGCCTGGAAATGATAGGTAGAATGTTCAGGAATCTGCTTTTGGGAGTATAGGTGGCGATTTTCACAGAAAGAGAAACAATCGTGTGGAGAAGAGTTAGCAAATTTAATGGGACATGGTGTGTTGTGGACCAGGAGCTCGGAGCTGTTGTTATATAAATTTGGAAGACATTCGGCACTGCAACTTACCAGAGCAGGGAATCTGGAGCAAGAAGAGAAGAGGATTTTGTGCCAAGTCTTGGCAAACACCAAGTAAGATGTGGGCAGGGCTCCCACCTGTGTGGCTGTTTGCCACTTCCTCTGGAGGAGAGACCCAGGACCCTCCCCAGGAGAAACTTCCCTGACCCCTGAATAATCACGCTACAGCTACTTTTATCCTTGCAACAAAAGTCAAGCTGTTTAATACATTCTGAACTCAAATGACAGCAAACGTGTGGTCTACAGGATAATGGAAGCAGGTCTGCATGAGCATGGCCAGCTGAAAGCACTAAAGCCACCCCAAGTTCCTAGAAATTATAAAGTGGGGAATTGTGACAGTATGAACATGTGGTGCCACTGACAAGTCAGAAATTGCGGACAATTCTAGGAAGATGGATAAGATGTGAATAAAGGAGAAAACAAAAGAGGCGTGAGCTATGGCCAAGCTAGGAGGACTTGTCACAACACACGGGAAGGGAGACATCCCCAGCTGGTTGGCACCTTCTCCCCTCTGCATGAGTGAGTCAGCCACAATCAGCCCCTTGGCTGTCAAGACTGGCTTTGGGAGCTCTGAACTACAGCATCAGCCACCTTGCCTCCCCCCACCACACCTCTTGCATTGTACCCTAGGCCTTGCACACAGCTTCCTTCTGCAGCCATTTTCTTTTTCAGAGTGTGTACAGACCCAGCAGGGAGTGTTTGCAAGCTGTATCCCTTACAGGTCAGGCTTCTAGCAAAAGCAGGAACTGCTCAGATAAGTAATTTAACTGCTGGTTTAAAAGTAAACTAGCTAAATTGTTTTTATTCTGCCTTACTCAGCTTATTCCTCTTTTTCTGGGGGTGTTTTCCTTTACCAAGAATGAGGTCTTGTGTTCTCATTCTGTCTGCATCTTCCCCACAGTTCCTGGAGCCACAGGTGCTATGCAAGGTCATCCACTTGCCTTTACAGACTATTTGATGGGGAATTTAAACAACAAATTTGAATTTACAAGCTTGGAAATGGTAACACTGGGAACCCTCCAGGTCATAACCCTGGTGTGCCTGAGATTGTAGAGAAATACTTATACCTAAATGCACTTAATTCTTTTTTTTTTTCAGAATTGGAAAGCCCACTTTATTTTTAATCAAACTATTTTATTTTGAAATAATTGTATATTTACATGCTGTTGGAAGGATTAATATTAATTTCCTTCATCTAGTTTTCTTAATGGCAACAACCTGCAAAACTATAGTACAATATCTTAACTAGGATATTAACATTGATATAATCCATCCATCTTGTTCAGATTTTCTCATTTTTACCTCTATTTGAGTGTATGCATATGTATGTGTGCATGGTAAAGTCTACGCAATTTTATTGCATGAGCAGGTTCATGTATCCACCACCAGAGTCAAGATATAGAACGTTTCCATCCCTGCCATCCTTTCATAACCATGCCCACCTTCCTTCCCATGCCTTCAACCTCTCCTCAACTTCTAGTAACCCATTAATGTGTTCTCCATTTCTGTAACTGTATGATTTTAAGAATGTTAAATAAGTGGAATCATATTTGTACTACCACTTGGGATTGTCATATTCTTTTTTTTTTTTTCAGTTTTTGGCCGGGGCTGGGTTTGAACCCACTGCTTCCAGCATCTGGGGCCAGCGCCCTACTCCTTTGAGCCACAGGCGCCACCAGGATTGTCATATTCTTTTTTTTTTTTTGGAGACAGAGCCTCAAGCTGTCACCCTGGATAGAGTGCTGTGGCATCACAGCTCACAGCAACCTCCAATTCCTGGGCTCAAG
>CAUYON010115395.1:0-23907 GCA_963573935.1 Arctocebus calabarensis | reverse complement strand
CCCCCCGCCCCGCCCCCCCCCGCCCCCCCGCCCCCCCCCCCCCCCCCCCCCGCCCGCGGGCGCCCCGCCCCCGCCCGCCCCCCCTCACCCCTGTAATTCCAGCACTTGAGAGGCCAAGGCGGGAGGATCGCTTGAGGCCAGGAGTTGGCGGCCAGCCTGGGGACACAATGAGACATGCACACACACTCCTACCCCCACTCGCAAAAATAAGTATTTTTCACCAAAAAAAAAATAATAATAAAAGCAAACTATCCAATGGAATTTGTATCATCTGACCTGAACATCAATGAGGGCAGGAGGAGGAATTTCAGCCCAGAAAGGAATTCACAGCACCACATCTGATCACATGGGCACCCTTAGATTGCTATTAGAGTCCTTTGTCCCAACCTATTAGTGAGTAGATGACTCTTTGGAAAATTCTTTTCTAAATACCAGTTAAGGAGGTATGGAAGGAATAGGGTGTGTGAGGCAGACCCACCTTTCTGGGACTGGTGACTTGGTAGTAATGGCTGATGGCTTAGACAGGCTCAGTGGCTCTTAGAGCCTCCTACCCATGCTTTACAGAATTGTTTTAGGTCTGCTGGTTTTCAAACAAGAAAACGGCCTTGCCGTAGGGAGAATGGCTAGGAGTCCACGTTAGTAGTTGCTTTGGAAACATCTTGAGGAAGACAGGGAAGTTGGTTTTATGCACACTCGTCCTTCCCAGCGGGAACTCTGACTTCAATCCTGAGGCTCTGAGGCCATAATATTTTCCTTCTTCCAGAAGAGGGTCCTACATTTGTGGCACATGGCAAAAAATCACTAAGAGCTGCTTCCAGGACCCAAAGCCCACCCCGATTTAATGCAAAAACCAGAGAAGAATTCCAGACCCTTAGTGAACAATGTCATGTGTAGAAAAAAAACACAAATAATGTAACCTTTTAAAAAAAAAAAGTCAGAATCCAATCCTTGCTTTCATATCTATTTGATGCTAATTCTAATCCTAACTCTGGATCATCTGAAATGAAAAATTCTATTAATGATATTCGATTTTAGAACATAGTATGGGTATGTGAAAACTAAACGTTTGCCTTTTGTAAAGACTGACAAAACAGATATATTTATTCTAAACCTGCTCCCTAAAACTGGCCAGGTCATGGCCCAGGTATTCTTCTTGGCTATTGGGCAGATAGAAATGGTATTTTTTTTTCTTTTAGGAGACCAATGTCTTAGTTCTGTCTTGGTAGTTAGGCACCTGTAACCATGTTTTAAAAGTTTGTTTTAGCCTAGAGATGGATCATGTGAGTTCAGCAATGTACAGTGTGATTGAAAAGACAGGTTGATGTCTATTTTTCTTTTTTTAAATATCTGAATGTGTATTTGTAATATGTAAAAGTAAAAACAAATGATAATCATACTATTGCCAAAAACATGCAAGGCATCTCATTACAGTTCATATATGTGTGTTTTTATAAAATCAATATTAAAACTCATTGGGATTAAATATTTTTGAATAGGATATACTCTTGAGAAACTCGAGAATGAACTGAGCCTTCCTACAAGCCACTCTGTTTTTGAAACAGTGGGAAATACGTTTACAGAGATCGTGAGCTTCAGCGAATGCATGTGATGGTGTATATTACATGCTAATTCATATAAGCTGTATCTGTCAGCTACCACCCTGTGCTTTAAAAATGCACACACTCGACCCTTTGCAGCTTGGAGCTCAGCTTTTTGCCTTTTTTTTTTTTTCTTTTTTTGGTAGAATGATTTAGCTAACATCAGTATTCTGATCACTACTTGATGGCCATCTTTACTTAGTTTCATAGATGTGTTTTAACGATGACCTTCTGATGCTAGCTCCTTGAAGAGCCTACAGAACCTCAGGCTGATAGCTTCGAAAACTGCCAAACAGCCCAGAAAGAAGCCAGGTGGTTACATCATCAGTGTGCCTGGAAAAGAGGAAGTGATTTGGCAAATTACCTGGGCTACGTTTAGGCTGAGGCATGAGGCCCAGACAAAAAAGCCCTTTCCTTGGAGGTAAATGCAAAGGGCATGACTTTCCTATGTCCCTGACAAGGCGTGATGGGTCACTTGAGTTCCAATATCATAGAGTTGTTCAGCACCCTCCAAGGCAGGCTGATCTCTTGGGAAATTTTCATTTTCATTTCATTGCCAAACAGAATAAAAAGCAAAACAAACTTTCTAAGCTAGAACAAAAGCAATTAAGTCATTTTCCACTTTGTATATATTGATGCTAATAAAACAGATGAAAAAGAGTTGAATGTATGGGATTTTTTGTTAACAAATGCTCCAAGGTGGCACCAAGTAGGATATTTCCAGTTGGCAGGAGGCTGAGTTGGCATAAGACCTATGATACTTTGAGTGCCAAAACAAGACTGCCCACTCAAGAACGGTTCCAGGAGCATTCAGGAAAGACTTGGAACAAGACAGGTGTGAGGACAATGCCATTATTAGATGTGCCATCATCCCCTCTGTCTTAGCTCAGGCTGCCATAGCAAAATACCACATATGGGATGGCTTAAACAACAAGAATTCATTTCTCAAAGTTCTGGAAGATCAGGGTGCAAGCCAATTCGAGTCCAGCCAGGGAGAGCTCCCTTCCAGGCCTTGGCCTGTGTCTTCGCATGACTGAGGGGAGGAAGGTATGGAAGGGGAGGTCTTCCTCTTCTTAAAATTCCAGTCTTATCAGATTAGACCTCCACCCTTATGACTTTATTTAACCTTAATTACCTATTAATGGCCTTATCTCCAAATATAACCACATTGGGGGTTAGAGCTTCAATATGTGAATTCTGCAGGGAAAAAATTCAATTTGTAGCATTCCACCCCTGGCCTCCTCCTGAAATGCACGTCCTTCTCTCATGCAGTACATTGGTTCTACCCTAAGAGCCCCCAAAGTCTTTACTCATCCCAGCATCAACACTAAAGTCTTATCTAAATATCATCTAAATCAGGTATGAGTGAGACGCAAGGTATGACTCATTCTGAGGCAAGATTTCTCTCCATCTGTGAACCTGTGAAAGCAGACACGTTTTATGCTTCCAAAATGCAGTGTTGGGACAGGCATAGGACTGACATTGCCATTCCAAAAGGAATCTCTGGAAGGAAGGAAAGGCTCCCAAGTAAGTGTAAAGCTCAGCCAGACAAATCCCATTAGATCAGAAAGTTCAAGGATAAACCTCTTTGGTTTGATGCTCTGCCCTAGGGGGCCCTTGGGTGACAGCATCACCCCCAGTTTGGAGCAACCCTGCCTACACAGCTGTTTTCAAAGAGCAGCCCACCCATGAGGCCCCAGCTGGGGTCATCCTGGCTGAAACCAAACACACAGCCTCACCCTGTGAAATAGCCTTGGTTCCTGGGCCTGTGGCAGCAGAGGCAGCTCTGATAGCCTCTCCATCCCCTTCCAGGTCATCCTTCCCTTCCTTGATGAATAGCACATACTCACAGCTGAGTAGCTCTGTGGTTTCCTGCAGAATCCAACAAGTTCACGAGTCATCCTTCATTCTGCCCTGCTCTCTCTAATCCTTCTTATTTTGTTTGTTCCCATAGGCTCCTGTGTGTATATTTGTCCCATAGCAGTAGAAAGAGTGATTAAAAGCCCAGGTTACAGAACGAGGTAGACTAGTCCTCAAATTCTAGCTCTCTAACTTTCTAAATGACATGTTGGGCAAATGGTTCTTCTGAAAAATGGGGACCTGCATTGTTGAGGATATTCAACGAGATAAGCCCTGTTCCATGTTTTCCATAGTGCCTGGCACGTGATAGGAATTCCAATAAATACAAATGATAACAATTATTAATTTTCCTACTATATTCACTCTAACAAAAAGAACTCAAAAATCATCATTTTTTTCCATTAAAGTTTTTCTTCCCTGAATTATTTTTAAAATTCAATTGTTGAAAAAATGGCTTTTCATGGTTTAAAATCCAAATGGTAGGTTGGGTGCAGTGGCTCACACCTATAATCCTGGCACTCTGAGAGACTGAGACAGGAGGATCCTTTGAGCTTGCGAGTTCAAGACCAGCGTGAGCAAGAGTAAGACCCTGACTCTACTACAAATAGCAAAATTAGCCAGGCATCAAGGCAGGCACCTGTAATCCCAGCTACTCAGGAGACTGAGGCAGGAGGATCACTTGAACCCAGGAGTTGTAGGCTAGGCTAGGCTAGGCTAGGCTAGGCTAGCCTGGGCAACTATGACTCTGTGTCAAAAAAGAAAGAAAGAAAATCCAGAAGGTACTAAAGGATTGGTTGTGAAAAGCCTCCCTCCTTGGACACCAGCCCGTCAGTATCCCCTCAGTATAACTGAGATTTCAGCATATTTGTGTATTTCTCCAAAGATATTTGCAGACAATAGTCTAAAATATTTTGGGCCTGTTTTTGTTTATCTGTGGATGAATCTGGTACATGATTCAGAGTGTTTTGTTTGACATAAACAATATGCTTAAGAAGTCCTTCTTTAATTCATCTCTCCCCATTCACATCTTTTTGTAAGCAATCTGGTGGAGCCAAGCCACTCCCTCCATGTTCTGCCTTGACAATTCCTCAGCTAAACAGAATTGAGTCCCCCCTTGTCTATGGGTGTTACATTGCAAGATCCCCAGGGAATGCCTGAAACCACAGACAGTACGCCGCAACCCTATCTACCCTTTGTTTTTTCCTACACATGAGATGTGACAATTAAGTTTGCAAACTCATCCTAGAAAAAGTGCTGTGTACCTCACAGCTGAATATCAGTACGTTCATCCTTTAAGTACTCCCCTTGGGAAGCTATGTACTGATGCTAGTGCCTAGTCTACCCTTCAAAGCAATTTTGGAACTCTTTTTCTGGAATGGCCATCAGAGCTGTCATTATATTATCCTTGATGTCCTGAATATCATCAAAATGTCTTCCTTTCAATATTTCCTTTATCTTCAGGTAAAGAAAAAACTCATTAGGGCCAGATCAGATGAGTAAGGAGGATTTTTCCAATACAGTAATTTGTTAACTAGATAAAAACTCCTCTATAGAGAGTGCTGTGTGAGCTGGTGCATCATCATGATGCAAGAGCCTTGAATTGTTGATCAAGATTTTCAGTTAAGGTTTTCCCATTTTGTGGGTGGTGCCTGTGGCTCAAAGGAGTAGGGCGCTGGCACCATATGCCAGAGGTGGTAGGTTCAAACCCAGCCCCAACCAAAAACTGCAAAATATATATATTTTTTTTTCCTATTTCTCTATCAATGTTTAATTGGTCTGCTACGCTGTTCACAATTGACTGATAATTTTCGCACACAATTCAGTGAATTTTTGAAATGTTTTCATTAGTTCTTGTTACTGGCAGCCCTGACCTCTTTTCACCAGTAATGCTTTCTCTCCCCTTAGGAGAACATTTTATCCATTTGTACACTGCCAATTTCTTCATGGCATTATCCTGGAACTAACATGACCCAGATTTCACTTCCACTCTTGCCAAGTTTAATGATAAATTTATGAATGTTTGTTTTTTGCTCCAATTCTCACAACAGCACACAAAAACACATAATAATGAACACCACTGTTCATTATTATGAACAAGACACCACCACATGTCTACATGAACACAGCTGTGAGACACTGCTATACCAAGGTTATGAAACCTCACCAAGTTGTTTGTATAGTGCTGCCAACACACGCACACAGTGGAAAGTTCACAAACTTAATTGTCAGACCTTGCACCAAGGATAACATTTAATTCATAAATCAGGCACAGTAAGAGAGTAACAACAAATAATAATAAATTGAACAATTATAACACTGCGCCAGCATCACCACTGTCTTGCTTTGGGAACATGATTAAGGGATTCTTGAACACAAACTCTGTGATACCTGATAATCAGTCTGATAACCAAGACAGCTACTAAGTGACTAACGGTGGGGTGCGGGGGAGAATAACCAGTGTGGATATGCTGGACAAAGGGAGGATTCACATCCCAGGGAAGGCAAAGTGGAATGATGTGAGATTTCACCAGGCTACTCAGAACAGCCTTCAATTTAAAAACTTATGAAGTGTTTATTTCTGGAATTTTCCATTTAATATTTTCAGAGCTCAGTTGACCAGGAGCAACTGAAAAAGAAAAACAGTGGATAATTGGGAACTGTTTTATTCAGTTTCATTGCGCATAAACACCACCTTTGGGGAAGCTCCACCTTCCCCAAAACATCAGAACAAAATTCAGCTAAGTTCTTTACCACTTATAACTAAGATGGTCTTTCCTCCAGTTTCCGATAATAAATTCTTCATTTCTGAAACCTTGCCAGAATGATCTGTAATTTCCATATTTCTACCAACATTCTGTTCCTGGCAATGCAGGCTTTTCCTAGCATACACCTCAACCCCCACCTCCAGCCTCTACTCATTATCCAGTTCTAAAGCTGCTTCCACACTTCCAGGTGTTTGTTACAGCAACATCTCACTTTTCACTACCAAAATCTGTTGGTCAGGGTTCTCTAGAGAAATAGAAGCAACAAAATGTGTGTGTGTTTGTGTGTGTAGAAAGAGAGAGAGAGAGAGATTTATTACAAGGAATTGGGCCATGCTCTTATGGAGATGGAGGGGTCCCAAGATCTATAGTCAGCAAGTGGAAACGCAGGAAAGCATTATATATAGTCTTAGTTCTAGTCCTAAGGCCTGAGACCAAGGAGAGTCAATGGTGTAAGTTACAGTCTGGAAGCCAGCAAGAGTAGGACACAAAAATACCAGGTGTTTAAGTTCAAATTCAAAGGCTATCACAGATCAATGTCCTGGCTCAAAGCAGTTGGGAAGGAGAAGTTCCTTTACTCCTAAAAGAGTTCACCTTTTTCTTGTATTCAGACCTTCAACTGATTGGATGAAGGTTACCCACATTAGAGAAGGCACTCTGCTGTACTCAGTCTCCCATTTCAAATGTCGATCTAATCCACAAACACCCTCACAAGTGTACCCAGAATAATATTTGACCAAGTACCTGCAAATTCAATGGCCCAGTCAAATGCCTAAAACTAACAGCCACACTCCCAAAGCCCTATAAATGCAAGAGGATCACTCTAAGGAGTGGGTGAGTTATGACATCCCTGACACAGTCTTGCAATAATTTCTCAGTGAGACATGAAAAAATATTTTTACACCTCTTAAGATATAGGCATATTGACTTAACCTAATTTCTTAGGTTGAGCTCCTCCAGTAGCAGATCTCAAGACAAAGATGAAAGTGTGAATAATTTATTTGCTAGACGATCCCACTGAATATCAGCCAGAGAGTGAGGAAGGAAGACCAGAAGGAGAAATAAAGCAACAAAAAATGCATCAGTCAAACAAGTTACTCTAAGGGACAACTGGGAACCCATCACACTGGATACTTTTGTGAGATGGTGAAGAAGAAGCCTTAGAGTTGTTCCGCCTGAATGGTGAAGGATCTGGGGTATTGATCCATCAACTCCCAAGTGCCATTGATTGAGAATTGTTTCTGGGAAGCATTCACGTCTAGGCACCTCTGCAATGCTCTGTCCTCAAAGAAAGTCAGAGAGTTGTATATGCCTGCAGGCAGAAACCCCTCATGCAGAGTTATGGGAATAGTTCGTGCCAAGGGAATGTGGGCAGAGTACCCACTGCATCTGTTATGCCTAATTATTGCACGAGTCAATTGTCAATCAATTCATCAATAAATATTTTCAGTACCGACTATATGTAATCATGGTGCCCAGACCTTAGTAACCTGATCAAATTTATGAAATCCTACAGAACATTCGTAAATGTGGAATAGTGATTTAAAAGACTAAAGATTTCAGAGTTAAGCCCATTAAAAATAAACTCTTCCCTTCTCATAATAATACAATAATAATAATAATAATCTGTTCAGGTAATATACATATTTAAAGAGCATTTTCGGAAGAAGGCACACTAGATCATTTCTCTCTTTTTTTTTTTTTTTTTGGTCTTTTTTTGCAGTTTTTGGCAGGGGGCTGGGTTTGAACCCGCCACCTCCAGTATATAGGGCTGGCACCCTACTCCTTCGAGCTACAGGCACTGCACCCTCATTTCTCTTTTTAAATAAAGTTTTTAAAGAATGTAAACTTTGTGGTTGACACACCTAAATCCAAAATATATCCAAATATATATATGAATATACATACATACATCCAAATATATCTATATCCAGTATATATCCAAATATATCTTGGTAATATTTGGGATTAAAAAAAAGTATTCCTACATCAACAATTTGTGTTTTTAAAAGCTTAGATCTTTTCTCAAATAGGGAAAATTCTGGGTGACAAAATTTCACTTGGCTGTGCTTTCAAGATTGATTATATCCCTCTAATACTAACAGGACCGAAAATATTCCCTAGGAGGAAGTATTCACAGGATGAGCATGTGTGATTAGAGCCTGGGGAAGAATGGATAAATGATGCCAACAAACAGGAAGGATATTTTTCAGCCTTGGTGAGGTCGAATTTTGCCTGTGCCTTCCATAAATGTTAGTACTTAAAATCAGCAAAGCAAGTATGTTAAGAATGAAAGAAGTTGATACTGTCCTAATCCTAAAGTTATGAAACATGAAGTGGCGAGGCAATGACCATTGGTGAGGTCACTAAGGGGAAAATGTAGAACTACAAGAATTTTAACTGTGCTAAACTCTTTTCTTGTGGTTAAACCACTTCTTGTCTAAGCAGAGAGAGTCTATGCTATGCAATTCTTTTCCTTACCGTTTTCTGTAGGATAGAGTTTTCTACAAGTGAGTTTTGTAGGTAATCTGAGAGCTTTGTAGCTGCTTCTTAATTCACCCTTCCTCAGGCAGGAATCTGTATTTGTTAACCTGACAGACACAGATTCTCAATGCAACATAAATACATGTTTTCATGTACCTTTCTTGCATGATAAATCCCTGTGTTTGCTTTCTTACAGATTGTTTCCTAGATCTACCAAAAAGTTGAATTAACTGTGTAAAAGCAAGGCTTTAATTATAGTTGCGTCCACTACTATCCTTTAAGTAACAGAGCAAATGCCTTTGCGGCCACTGTCCTTTGTCCTGGTATACCCAAGTGTCATAAAATTTTCCTTATACATCACATAGGATTTAGAGTCACCACCAAAAATATTACACTGCCGGGTGCAGTGGCTCATATACTAGCACTCTGGGAGGCTGAGGCAGGAGGATCCCTTGAGCTCAGGAGTTCAAGACCAGCCTGAGCAAGAGCAAGACACTGACTCTAGTACAAATAGAAAAATTAGCTGAACATGGTGGTGGGCACCTGTACTCGGGAGGCTGAGGCAAGAGGATGGAATCCTTGAGCCCAAGAGTTTGGGGTTGTTGTGAACTATCATGATGCCATGTAGTCAAGCCAGACCAACAGACTGAGATTCTGTCTCAAAAAAACACAAAAAAATGCATTACAGTGTTTACAGAAATTGATGTGAAGATGGTAAAATGGGTGTGTCTTTTTAGCTTACCCTAGCTCCCAGGCCTGTATCCATTAGAGAAAGAAATTCTCTAGATGGTGACCAGAAGTAAGAAAAGAAAAAAATCTTGATGGGAAACAGAGTAACAGAGCCAAAAGAAGGTTCCTGAATCCTTCAAGTTCAATCTGTTCTCCAACGATTGGGCAGAGGACCAAGGCATTAGAAGTCAGGGAAGGGACACAGTTTCAGTTGCACTCTCTCCTCTGACCTGAAGAACCGCAGAGTATTCAGCACACACGTCTTCTCTCTCTTTCCCCCCTTCCCTGCTCCCCCAGTAGAAAAATTATCTATGATGTTTTGTAACTATATTGGATGAGAAAAAAAAACAAGCGACGAGAGCATATATGAAAATCTCCTTTTTGAGCTTGGCAATACCAAATTCCTATGAATAGGTCAGAATCCTTTTTATTCATTCAAAAATCACTTATTGGGCATCTACCTCCAGTTACAATGTAAAAGGCTCAAGAGATCATTGGTTTTACCCCCTAGCCAGTTAACCTAAAAAAAGGAAAAGAAAAAAAATCTAGATTTTTATAAAACTCAAAAACCAGCAGAGATCTGGGGGACACACAAATACCCCAATTAGTAAAATTCCAGAAAGGAAAGAGCCCTTCCTGGAAGAGAAGAGTCTTATGGCTATCTTCATTTCTGGGGGAACAGTTGGAGGAGACAAACAACTGACTTGTGGGCCACTGGGGTGACACTTAGGAATCCCAGAAGCCCTGGTTGTAAAGCAAGTCAGCACCCATCCTCCAACTGTCTCCTACAAGATTCCTACTGAAGAATACACTAGCCCCGCCACAGACTCAGAGCAGGGTGGGAGAGCCAGGAGAGAGCCCCTCTGTACCCAGGAAGGTACACTCACAACAGGGCAAGTCAGAATCGGAAATCCATGCAGTCTCAAGGGGCCTCCCAGTGAGCTGCTCCTGAAAGTCTGGAACCCCACCTAGTGATGTCCCTGCCACATTTCTCAAGGCTCCTCCTCCAACTACTGTCCTCTGCAGTTTCTCACATTTCTGATGCTAAGGTGAAAGAGAAGCAAGCCTAACTCCCTGTTGTTTTTCCTGAGAATCAGTGGGAAGTCAAAGCAGGCCCGATTCCACTCTGTTGTTTTCTTACATTTTATTGCATTTAAAAAAACCAGTTCCATTTGCCTCCCCATCCATTGCATGGTATTTTAAGTGTACCTGATTAGAACTATTAGAATTATTAGTGCTGTGTAGAAATCACTATCTACCCTTGTGACAACAACCCTTGTAACTATGTGAAGGTGGTCTTCATGCCATCTGTATCTGATATGGAAATGTTAAAAGAGCAAGTTTGACTCCACTTTACTGTTTACTCCTTGTCTTTTATGTTCCATTACCTTCGAGACTGATTCCTCTTATTTGCCCTACCATTGTATAACTGTGAGTGCACTCAACTAAAATTGTTAGTGATGTAAGCTACTGACTGCACCCGTGATTATATCCTTGGTGATAATTGCTTTTTATGATCATGCTACTTATGACCCTCATCTGCCAGCCCCCCTCCCTACACTACCTTAGGGAAATTGTAGTTTGCACCTGTTTTGTAAAAATTACTAATTGCTCTCGTGATCATAGCATTGTGCAAACTGACTAAGCCGCCTTACCCTCGTGATTTCCCCTAACTGCTATGTTTGCTTGCCCTCTGGAAAAATTTTGCCTATAAAAGTCAGAGCCTCAGACAACTCAGGGCTGCTCTCATAAACCCCATGTGTGACACTGAGGCAGTCACCAGCTGACTCTTCAATAAAAGGATTCCTCTTTAATTCAGATTGTCTGGTGGTGTGGTCTTTGAAAGACTCCTGGACATAACACCGACATGGCGGTTTTGCTCAAACTGAAGCTCAATACAATCATAATTTATAGGCTAGTATTTTATAACCAGAGATAATACATAACTTAGGATCTCATAAATAAATTGCTCCCATTTTATTGCATTCTTATTGTATGAGTATCATATTTTTATTTGATTAACCCATCAATCATTTTGTATGAGCTCTAGGCATGTTTGAATCTTCAAAGGCCTTTTCTGTTTGCAGAGAACTGTATGAGCTATTATTATAAGATCATTGCAGAAGTAGCTAATTTACACACACAGAGTTACACACCACATAATATTTCAGTCAACAATGGAATGCACGTTGACAATGGTCCCACAAGATTATAATGCCGTATTTCTCCTCTATGTTTAGACACACAAATACTAACCATTGTGTTGTTGTACCCAATGCAAGTGGAATTATAGAGAAAACACCAGCACACTAAGTTCAAATTAGGTATGCGGTCCTTTATTGGCTAGCCAACTGAGACAGATTCATATCCCAAATTCTCTCCCATATCACAGGAGGGAGAGAATTTGGGATATGAAGGGTTTTTTTTTATACCTTTTTTCAATTGAGGGGGGATGGAGGTGGGATCTTTACAAGGTTAGATTTACAGGGTTGGGGGTCAGTTAGTTACCAGGGGAACTGGGGACAGGAATGGGGTTTTACATGGGTCTCCTATGACTCTGGACTAATTCCCTGTCTCTGCAGGATATGTTTATTTAACAGCCCATTTCTGCAAGGCCTACAGACTGAAGAGTATGCTGAAGGGGAGGAGGAAGAAAGTGCAAATTGGGTTTCATTTGGCCTTCTCAGTGTTACAGTTACCTACAGTGCTCAGTACAGTAACATGCTGTCCAGGTGTGTAACCTAAGAGCAATGGGTGGTATCACACAGCCTAAGCATATAGTAGGCTACACCACTAGGTTTGTATAAGTGCACTCCATGATGTTTGCATGATGATGAAATTGCCTAACGATGCATTTCTCAGAATGTATCCCTGTTGCTAAGCAATGCATGACTGCAGCAGCAAAGCTGCCATAGTGGGGAGCTGGTACCTCCTTTATGCCATGGCTGACCCTATACCTGTGGTCTCTGCCCTCTTAGATCTTAAAATTGAATGGGAAGACAGGCCCTAACCAAGTGGCCACACAAATAAACATATAAGCATAAACCGTGATCCATGCCAAGAATGAGAGGGGCAGAGATGCACTGGGTGGAGTCGTGATGGGACGAGTGGCAAAGGAAGACTAAAGCCAGAGTCAAGCGGTAAAGGAACATTGGGGTACTTTCAAGGCAGAAGCACGTGAAGGAGGATGACAGGAGCTTTGGCACCTCTGAGGGACAGCCCATGGTGGGAGGGAGCTGGAGAGACCATAAGAGCAGAACTCAACTCTGGGAAGCAGGGAAGCAACATGGATGGACCCCATGTGTAATGCCCCATTGGGTGGCCATGAGGGGATGCCAATCATTGAGGTAGTTCTCAAGGAGGATTCAGGGATGCAAGCTCACTGTCCATCTCATGGACTACTTAAAACAGAGAAGCGCCTGGGGGAAGCATCTGGGTGGACTTGGGGCTGCCCCTTTCTTCCTGGGGTCCCATCAATTCCCATTAGCACACAGAAGGGTGGGCTTCTGACAGGGCCACTGGGGAGGAGCCCATTCAGGGGGCCCTGGGGCAGCCAGCAGGGCTAGGGTCAGACTGAATCATTCATGGGCCTATCCATCAGTAAAGGAACTGGGATTCCAAGGAGGGGCAAACAGAGTTAAAGAAGGTGAACGGGGCAGAGCATGCCCAGGATGCCTCAGAAAACAAAATGGTGTTTCCCAGGCCTGGCTGCCCTTCAAGTGTAGATAATAATAGACAAATAGAACTTCCGCTGAGACCTGAACCCACCCTCACAACTATTTGTGCTTCAGACAAACTGAACAAGATGGGGAGACCTGGGTGAAGAGAGAGATGCCACCACAAACAGGTGACCAGAGAGAGCCACAACAACAATAACAGCTGGCAATTATTGACTGCTCGCTAGCTCCTTTTTGTTTTTTACATTAAAATATACTTTTAAATTCTAGAATAGTTTTAGATTCCTGAGTTATTCGATACAATTTACTATCTCATTGACTTCCATAAGTAAAGAAAAAATTCTTCATCTTTTACAGGTGTGGAGTCTGAGGCTGAGAGGGTGAAGTCATCTGCCCAAGGTCATACAGCTGGTACTCAGGAGGTCCGGCTTCTGGTGGGTCTGGGTCTAGGATAGAAAACACTGAAGGCCGGACTCCCTCCTCCCAGGGCGCTGGGAACCAAAGCAAGCTTTTTGAGCCTGCGGGTGCCCTGAATGCAAGAGATCTGCTTTACTTGGCTCATGTCCCAGGAGGCACCCAGCATGGATTAGGCTGGGACTCTGGGTTTGAGTCCTGGCTCAATCAGTGATTAGACGCTTAGTGGCACGAGCAGCCCAGGTCAAGGTATGGGAAGGGATGCCTTCCTGTATCACTGTGAAGCTCCCCAGTAGGGGATCTCTATCTCCCTGTATAAAACAAAGAGGAGGGCGGCGCCTGCGCCTCAGTGAGTAGGGCGCCGGCCCCATATAACAAGGGTGGAGGATTCGAACCTGGCCCCGGCCAAATTGCAACAAAAAGATAGCCAGGCGTTATGGCAGGTACTCAGGAGACTAAGGCAAGAGAATCACCTAAGCCCAAGAGCTGGAGGTTGCTCTGAGCTGTGACATCACTCTACTGAGGGCAACAAAGTGAGATTCTGTCTCTTAAAAAAAAAAAAAAGAGGAGAAGTTACTGTCCTAGAATGTTGGGGCAGACACTAAAAACTGCCTGTCCAATATCTGTTTCCCTTCTCTTTGCTAACTCAATGCCAGTTTTATTCAGAGCCAACAAGAGCTCAGCCTCAGGCAATGGATCATGGTTGGCTTCACTTGTGATAATCATATTGCCCATGTTTTCAGCCTCTCCACTGCTAGGGTCGACCCTCTGACTCTCTCTGGTCAATGAGCAAAAAAAAAGAAAAAAGAAATTGGCTTGGATGGGTGGGGGTGGGAGCCGTCCTAAAGAAAGATTTGCTTTTCTGATAAAAAGGGACAGATACAGCTGGTCCCTTTCTTCCTACCCTGATGCCAGTCATGATGAACATGACTTCAGCGGCCACCTTGCAATGAAAGTGACCAGCGGCAGAAGCAATGCACTGGGGAAGGTGGGGCAGAGAGGTGGCATGCCCTGGGTCCCTGAGGGTGCCATGATCATTCCATCTCACAGAATCATGAAAACAGAGACATTTATTGAGACAGTTCAGTGATGGACTACATATTCTGCAACAGTGTAAACGAAGACAATAGTTCATCAAAGCGGCACCTAAAAATCATAGATAAGGTGTAAATGTCATTTCCTAGAAAGTTTTACCAACTTTTCAGATCTCATGTTTCTACCAACCTTCCATTCCAAATTTCTCCCTCTTTCTCTTCTTCTCGGTCTCTTTTCTCCCCCTGCCTTCTCTCTCCATATTATGCCTCTGTCCAAAATTAACTAATCCTTTGCACTAAAAGATGACATAGCGTGGAAAAAATAGTTTCAATATAATTTCGCAGCTAAAAGCTTTTAAAGACCTAGTTTTTATTACTTCACATTCCCGGTATAAATTTTTTATCTGCACTAAACTAAGAGATTATAGGCATACCTCAGAGATACCATGGGTTTGGTTCCAGACCACAGCAATAAAGTGAATATTTACCATAAAGCAAGTCACACAAATTTTTTTGGTTCCCCAGTGCATAGAAAAGTTATGTTTACATAGTACCATAGTCTATAAAATGTGCAATAGCATTGTCTCAAAAACAACCATATATATCTTAATTTAAAATGATTTTCTTTCCTTTTTTAAAACTTCAGATTGATATGAAGGTACATACGCTTAGGTTACATTGTTTTAATATAAGGTAAAGTTCAAGTTTTAGTTAAGCTCTTCACCCAGGGGGTGTGCTAAACAGGCTTACATTGTGCACATTAGGTGAGATCTTGCCTGTCCCCTCCCTCCTCTCCCTCGCTAGACTAAACTTGTGTTTTTCTTTCGTGGGTGTGTGATTGTTTATATATTGGTTTCATATTAATATTGAGCACACTGGATACTTGTTTTTCCATTCTTGTGACACTTTACTATGAAGAATGTGTTTCAATTCCATCCAAACACAAAAGATGCAAATTATCCCTCTTTTCTTATAACTAAATAGTATTCCCTTGTTTTCATATACTACAGTTTGTTAGTCCATTCATGAGTTCATGGGCACTTGGGCTAATTCCACATCTTGGCAATGGTGAATAATTGTGAATTGAGCTGCAATAAACATTCTGGTGCAAATGTCCTTGTGGTAAAATGATTTTTTTCTGGGTAGATACCTAGCAGTGGTATTGCAGGATCAAATGGAAGGTCCAATTCTAAAAATATTTTGTTTCTAAAAAGTGCTAACAGTCATGTGAGCCTGCAGCGAGTTATAATTTGTTGGCTGGTACAGGGTCCTTCCTTGATGTGAATGGCTGCTCACTGATCAGGTGGTGGTTGCTGAAGGTTGGAGTGGTTGCAATTCTGGAAAGAAGACAATGTGAAAACGTTTTGCACCCATTAACTCTTTTTTGTGCGTGTGAAATATTTCTCTGTAGTATTGATAGCATTTTATGACCATTAGAACTCTGTTCAAAATTGGAGTCAGTGGTCAGGCACATGGGCTCACTCCTATAATCCCAGCCCTTAGGGAGGCCAAGGAAGGAGAATTCCTTGAAGTCGGAAGTTCACAATGAGGCAACACAGCAAGAGCCCTGTATCTAAAAAAAAAAAAAATAGTAGCCAAGCATGGTGGCACACACACCTATAGTCCTAACTAGTCTGGAGGCTGAGGTGGGAGCATCACTGGAGCCGGTGATCAGCTTTGATGTTACTATTGTAATTGTAATTGTTTGGGAGTGTCGTGAACCAACCTCTGCTCACTTCCAACTTTTCTTCTGCCACTTTCTCACCTCTCTCAGCCTTTGCAGAACTAAGGAGAGGAATTTGAGGTTATAGTGAGCTATGATCACATCATTGCTGTCCAGCCCAGGTGAAAGAAAAGGAAAGGAAAGAAAATAAATTATATTCAGTCCTCTCAAACCCTGCTGCTGCTTTTTCAACTAAGTTTATGGAATATTCTAAATCCATTCTTGTCATTTCAACAATGTTCACAGAATCTTCCCCAGGAGTAGAGTCTACCTCAAGAAACCACTTTCTTTGCTCATCCAAAAGAAGCAGCAACTCATCTATTAAATTTTTTTTCTTTTCTTTTTTTTTATATTAAATCATAAATTGCAGCAACTCAGTCACACCTTCAGGATCCACTTCTAATTCTAGTTCCTGTGCTATTTCCACCACATCTTCAGTTTCTTCCTCCAGTGGAGACTTGGACCCCTTAAAGAGTTATAATCAACTTCTTCCAGTCGATATTTTGAATCACAAGTATTCTTAATGGCATCTAGAATGGTTTTCAATTTACTTTTCTCAGATCCATCAGAGAAATCTGTATTTGTGAAAACTATAGCCTTACAAAAAGTATTCTTAAATGTAATAAATAAGACCTGAAAGTCTAAATTACTCTTTGATTCTGGGCTGCAAATGGATGCTGTGTTAGCAGGCATGAAAACAGTATTAATCTCCTTACATGCCCATCACAGTGCTTCCGTGACCAGGTGCATTGTCAATTAGCAATAAATATTTTGAAAATAATATTTTTCTGAACAGTAGGTCTTTATGGTAGGCTTAAAATATTCATCAAACCATGCTGTAGGCTCGGCGCCTGGGGCTCAGCAGGCTAAGGCACCAGCCACATACACCTGAGTTGGCGGGTTCGAATCCAGCCCAAGCCCACCAAACAACAATGAAGGCTGCACCAAAAAATGGCTGGGCATTGTGGCGGGCGCCTGTAGTCCCAGCTACTTGGGAGGCAGAGGCAGAAGACTCGCTTGAGCCCAGGAGTTGGAGGTTGCTGTGAGCTGTGATGCTACAGAACTCTATCCAGGGTGACAGCTTGAGGCTCTGTCTCAAAAAATAAAATAAAATAAAACAAAACAAAACATCTGTAAACATATATGTTGTCATCCAAGCATTGCCGCTCCATTTATAGAGCACAAACAGAGTAGATCAGTAATTCCTAAGGATCCTAGGATTTTCAGAATAGTCAATGAGCATTGGCTTCATCAGCTTCATTATCCCCTTCATAAGCTTCATTAGCTCCTATCAACAGAGAGTTGCCCTGTTCTTTGAAGCTTTGAAGTCAGGCATTCACTTCTCATCTGTAGCTACAAAAGTCCTAAATGCCATCTTTTACTAACATGATATTTTTGTCTACAGTCTGTTGTCTAGGGTAGTCACCTTCATTGATTGTCTTAGCTAAATCTTCTGGATAACTAGTTGCAGCTTCTACACAAGCACTTGTTGCTTCAAGTTGTGCTTTGCTTAAGTCTCATAAACCAACCTTTGCTCACTTCCAACTTTTCTTCTGCCACTTTCTCACCTCTCTCAGCCTTTGCAGAACTAAAGAGACAGAGTGTCTTGCTCTGGGATTAGGCTTTGGCTTAAGGGAATGTTGTGTCTGGTTTGATCTTCCATCCACACCACTAACATGCTCTCCAAATCATCAAAAAGGACTTTTCACTGTGTGTTCTCTGGAGCAGCACTTTTAATTTCCTTTGGTAACTATTCTTTGGCAATCACAATTTGGCTAAGTATTTGGCACAGGAAGCCTGGATTTTTGGCCTGTGTAAGCTTTTGACATGCCTTTCTCATTAAGCTTAATCATTTCCAGCTTTTGATTTAAAGTGGGAGATGTGGGACTCTTCCTTTCACTTGAACACTTAGAGGCTATTGTAGGGTTATCATTAACAACTGTCCTAATTTCAATACCATAGTGTCTCAGGGAATAGAGAGGCCCAAGGAGAGGGAGAAGAATAGGGAGGATTGGTTGGGGTGAAGTAGTTGGAACTCACAGCATTTATGGAATAGGTTCACCATTTTATATGGGCATGGATCATGGCACCCCAAGACAATTACAAGAGTAACATCAAAGCTGATCACAGCTCACCATAACAGATATAATGATTTAAAGTTTTGAAATATTGAGAAAATTACCAAAATACGGCACAGAGACATGAAATGAGCATATGCTGTTGAAAAATATTGCCAATAGATATGCCCAACAAGATTGTCACAAAGCTTCAATTAGTAAAAAATCACATCTGCAAAGTGGAACAAAGCAAAGCCCAATAAAACCAGTTACTCTGAACAATTCTAAAACTATGCTAATGATGCTATGGTTGATGGCACTGTCACAGTGCCTGGCACATAGTAAGCAGCCTTTCTTACTTGTTGGAGAAATGAATAATGAGGTTCGGCTCCTGTAGCTCAGGCAGCTAAGGCGCCAGCCACATACACCAGAGCTGGTGGGTTCGATCCTTCCTGGGCTTGCCAAACAACAACGACAACTACAACCAAAAAATAACCAGGTGTTGTGGCCGGTGCCTGTAGTCCCAGCTACGTGGAAGGCTGAGGCAAGAGAATCGCTTAAGCCCAAAAGTTGGAGGTTTCTATGAGCTGTAATGCCATGGCACTCTACCCAGGGCAACAGTTTGAGGCTGTGTCTCAAAGAAAAAAAAGAAAGAAATGAAATGAAATGAATAATGAATTATCAGCCAATAGAGAAGCCCAACGGATGGTCAGTGTCATGGGTGAGCTGAGTGCCTTCAAACCACCAGATGGCACCCTCAGCGTGAGTTATTGGAAGGCCTTGAGCAACCAAATGAAACACACTCAGACCTCACTTCTTCACAATAATTATTTTCTTTAGACAAAGACATCTGATGAAATGGATTCTTTCCGGTAAAACAAAATACAATTTGGAGAATTAGCAGGCAGCCCTTTATTCCTGGCAGGGAAAAGACACCAGAGTCATTGTTACTTCATCTTTGCACATCAAAAGGCCCCAGGCTGAGTGTTATGGATAAAAAATGGGGTGGCCTTGGACTCAGGGTTGCCTTCAACCAGAGAAACATATAAAATATTTTCAAAGAGTCTTTCTTATCCAGATGTTCTCTAGAGAGGACTGAGTGGGAAGCATATTAACAGTCATATCACACGGAGAAACTTCTTTAAAAATCCTCTCTGTACGCATTTCTGTCCCCAGGAGTCTCACACTGGGAACCTGCTCCAATATCTCTCTTTCTCCCAAAACTGAGGGACTCTCCTACAAGAAGAACTGTGGTCCTCTATAAATTCCCCCACCCCCATCAATCTGGCTTTCTTCCACCTCCGTTTACCAAATTTACAAATTAAAATATAAGATGTCCAATTAAATTTGAAAATCAAATAAGGAAACACATACATCTATATATATTAAAGTTCTGACCCTGCAGGGCACCTAACCATGGTCTGGCCAATCAGAGGTTCCATAGTTAGTTCCAAGATGGTCACATGACTCAATTGGGCCAATGGAAAAGTACAGCATTTGGAATAGACTTATACTAAAAATAAAAATCATTGTTTATCTGAAATTTAACCTTGACTGAGTGTCCTGCATTTTGTCTAGCAACCCCCCAGCACCACACCCTTCTTATATGAAAATAATGTCAATTAGCTGAGTGTGGTGGTGTGTTCCTGTAGTCCCAGTACTCCAGAGGATGAGGCAGAAGGATTCCTTGAGCCCACAAGTTTGAGATTTCAGTGAACTAGTATCGTGCCTCTGCACTCTAGCCTGGGCAACAAAGTGAGATGAGACTGTCTCAAAACAATATATTTTTTACAGCAATGTATAAAATGAACAAATTCTAGAGATCTGCCTTTAGATACAATAGTATATTGTACGCTGAAAAATCTGTTAAGAGGGTGGATCTCATGTTAAATGTTCTCACCACAACAAAATGTTTTAAAAAGAAAGAAAAAGAAAAAGTGCTATTCATAGTGCATAATCAACATAATCCTATTTGCAAGTACAGTATCTTACACAGTGAACATTTGATTTGCAAATTTCCTAATGCCTTGCATCTGAGAATTTTTGTGCCAAGTGAGACTAGCGGAAGGATGGGAGGAAGGGAGAAAAGAAAGAAGAAAGACAGGTAGGCAAGCACAGAATGTCTCCCTTTTCATTTCTTCACCCACCGACTCATAGGACCTCCCTCGTTCCCCCACATCTTAGAAGGCAGCGGTAGCAGGAAGTATAAATCCATTGAGCTTAGTACTTGTAGGTTTTTTGCAAACAAACACAACATGGTTTTTTCCCCTTTTTACATTTTGCTTTGCATGCACGGGAAATACATACTTATATAAACATGTCACATGCTGATTATGGCAATTCAAACCGTACACAGGACTAGCAAGCAAGGTAATAACTGAACTCTCTTGCCCACATCTTTGAAATGCCAATGTTTCAAGTACTATTTGGTATAGTTCCTTCTGCACCATTTCCTATGCTCATAAAAATACATAGGGGAAAAGTCAAAAGAAATCATTATAAATCTTGCTTTCTTCCCCCCTCGATATATTTATGTGTATATTTATATAAGTTTCTATCTTCATAGATTCAGCGGGATAAAGAGAACATTATCTACAATGGGTATCTCTCCAGGTCATTACACAGAGCTCTAACTCACTCTCCTCACAGCTAAGTTATAGGCTAAATCCTAATTTATTCCACTTATCCCACAGGAACACAAAACACAAGGGGTCAGGATTTTTGTACAAGGTTGTTTATTATAGCACAGTTTGTTATGTCAAAAAGCTAAAAAGAACATAAAGGAGAATCAGTGGGAGCTGTTGTGCTTGTTTAGTTCAAAAAGTGGCTCTAGAATCCATCTTTTCTCAACAGGACCTGACCGTCAGTGCTCCAGGATTCCACCTGCAGGGAAACTTCTGGTCCTACCTGGACCTCCTTTACAGTGGACCTCACTCTCTCCTCAGGTTTCCTCCCCACAGACCTCCCTTTCTGACTTTCAGCTATCTTCTACTAGAGAATTTTCTAAGAGGTTTATAAAATCAAAATGGGGCTCAGCCCCAATATCACAGTGGTTACAGCATCAGCCTCATACAACGGAGGCTGGCAGGTTCGAACCCAGCCAGGGCCAGGTAAACAACAATGGCAACTGCAACAAAAAAGTGGTAGGGCACTGTGGCTGGTGCCTATCTCTCTAGCTACTTGGGAGGCTGAGGCAAGAGAATCACTTAAACCCAAGAGTTTGAGGTTGCTGTGAGCTGTGATGCCACAGCTCTACGGAGGGCAGCATATTTCTAAAATAGAATAGAATAAAAATGGTTTCATGAAATGATGAAAGGGGCACACATCATGGCCAAGTAAGTATACAGTATGTCTCTTTAGGGCTGAGGTTCCCAATCCCCAGACTGTGGACTGTACCAGTCCATGGCCTGTTAGGAACTGGGCCACACAGCAGGAGGTGAGCAGCAGGCAAGTAAGGGAAGCTTCACCTGTATTTACAGCCACCCCCCAGGGCTCACATCACTGCCTGGGCACCGCCTCCTGTCACATCAGTGGCAACATTACATTTTCACAGGAGTGCAAACACTACTGTAAACTATGCGTGCAAGGAATCTAGCTTGTGCGCTCCTTATGAGAATCTAATGCCTGATGATCCGAGGTGGAGGGGAGTGGCTGCAAATACACATTATCGTTAACAGAGAGGTCACTGCACAGAAACCATGATAAACCAATTGCAGACTCATAGCAAAGACTTCGGCCCATCCCTGGTCCGTGGAAAATCGAGCTTCCATGAAACCAGCCCCTGGTGCCAAATGACTGGGTCCTGGGCCCAAAGGAAGACCCTGGGATGTTTTGGCCTAGATATCATCAGTCTTTTCCAAATGGAGGTTCCCTTCTTCATGTCAGGGATTCCACATGCTGATTATAATAGAAATCTAGGCTCCCTTTTCTCGGTAATAGTTTCTAGTTTTCCCATTGGGAACTACAGAAAGAGAGGTGCTCAGTCTAGGTCGTTAGGCGGGCTTCATGCTGACCCATGACACTATGAGCACCTGACCACAGTCTGGCCAATCAGAGAGTACTTGAGTGGCTCAAAGGTCACATGACCAAAATGGGCCAATGGGAAACCGGTTCACTTTTTCCAGGGGAGTTGCCAGGCTGCTAAGGAAGCCCACTGGCAGCCATCTTGTTGCCACGTGGGGAAATTCAGTCTATAAATAAAAAAGGAGAAAATAAAACCAAAACCAGAAATGGAAAAAGATTCTTGCTGTTGTTACTGAGGTTTTTGGTTCCAACTGGACTAAAAGTCAGACCTACTCACCTCTTACCTTTGCAATCTTATGAACCAAACATTCTCTTTGGGAGGAAGCCAATTTGAGATGGGTTCTATCCCTTGAAACAAAAAGGAGCCTTACTAATCAAACACTATTTGTATTTCAGGTAATTGAGAAAATACATCCTGACTTCCCCACCCACCCAGCCCAACTTAACACATACATTTAAGAATTCCCTCATACTCAGAAAACACCTATATTTATCTGAAAATTTATTTTTGTAATGTACAGTTTCTACCTCTACCAATAACTCTGGTGTTCCTAAAGATTCAAGACCCACGGGTAAGAATGAAATGCTCTATGTCAGTGGCTCACAAAGCATCTGGAAGTGCCTGAGAGAGGTGCCTAGCAGGAGCCCTCACCCACAGATGGACAGACTTGAGGGATAAATATGCCAGCTCCCCCTTCTCTTGGGAGGGACAATTCTGAGGCGCATTCTCCACTGTCCTCGGAGTTCCCAGTAGGATTGAGTCTTAGTTGTTCGTGGTGCTCAACAACACACTTTTTATGGCTTCCTTCCTTTCTGAACCTCACTTCCCCATTCCCCTTCCCCATCCTAGGATCGCCTCAAAGCAAACCACTTGTAGTGGCATCCTTGACTCAGGGTCCTCTGTTGGAGAGTCCAAGCCAGGAAAGAAACATCCAAACTCAAAAGAGTCCCAACAAACCAGAATCCACCCACATCCCCGGGTAGAGAGCCCCAGGTCTAGAGGATTCAACACACTGACCAACACACTGGTGCTCCCTGAAAAGCAACCTCACATGGTGAGTTAGAGATTAGTAAAAAACAAACACATTTCCAAAGCTCTGTGAATCCTTACACCTGATGTGCTAATTGTTGTGAGATGCTGAGTTTTTGTACTCTTTTAATTCTCGTGCTCTGAGGGCACAGGAAGACTGTGCTTCTAGAGGCATGTCTTACTGTTGCTTGCTGATTCTATCCATACCTTCACTATGCTTAAAAATCTACATTTATATGGAGCAGCCTTCTGACTGTTTTAATTCAGCTCCCTATGATCTCCCTGCCCACCAGAAGAATTCCTGAAGCAGATGCTCCTTTCCCGCCCACTGAGACTTACTTTCTGTCTCCTGTCCTATTTATTTTATTTTATTATTTTTTTTTTTTTGAGACAGAGCCTCAAGCTGTCGCCCTGGGTAGAGTGCTGTGGCATCACAGCTCACAGCAACCTCCAATTCCTGGGCTCAAGCGAGTCTCTTGCCTCTGCCTCCCAAGTAGCTGGGACTACAGGCGCCCG
>CAUYON010115394.1:0-49785 GCA_963573935.1 Arctocebus calabarensis | reverse complement strand
GGCATATGTATACCATGGAATACTATGTAGCATTAAATAAAAATGGAGACTTTACCTCTTTTATGTTTACATGGATGGAGCTGGAAAATATTCTTCTTAGTAAAGTATCTCAGGAATGGAAAAAAAATCCAATGTACTCAGCCCTACTATGAAGCTAATTTAAAGGTTTCATATGAAGGCTATAACCCAACTATAACACAAGAATATGGGGAAAAGAGCATGGGAGGGGAGGAGAGGGGAGGGAGGAGATTGGGGTGGAGTGAGGGTAATTGGTGGGGCCACACCTATGGTACATCTTAGAAGGATACAGGTGAAACTTACTAAATGCAGAATGTAAATGTCTTCATACAGTAATTAAGAAAATGCCATGAAGGGTATGTTAAATAGTTTGATGAAAACATTTCAGATTGTATATGAAACCAGTACATTGTACCCCTTGATTGCAGTAATGTATGCAGCTATGATTTAATAAAAAAATAAATAAAAAAATAAAAAGAAAAATCTTAAAAGCAGGCAAACTAAAAAGATACATTACATACAAAGAGCAAAAATAAGAACTAACACAGATTTCTTCTTAGAAACTGTGTAACTCAGAAGACAATGGAATGATACCCTAATATATTAAATCAAAAAACAAAAACAAAACTGTCAAAAAAAAAAAGTGAACAGTAAGAAAGAAGAGAAAATGAAAGAGAAGGGTATGGGAGAAGCTAACTAAATGCGGAATACAAATGTCTTCATACAATAACTGGGAAAATGCCATGAGGGCTATGTTAAACAGTTTGATGAAAACATTTCAGATTGTATATGAAACCAGCACATAGGACCCCTTGATTGCACTAATGTATGCAGCTATTATTTAATTTAAAAAAATAGAGAAAATGAAAGAAAGAAAAAAACAAACAGGAAGGTGGGTGAAAGAAAAGAATTGGAGAAAAGGAGTTTCAAAAGGAAGTACAGAAAGAGAGAATGAGAGTGACAGGAGAAATGGTGTTGTTCTGCAGCCACACCTGACTGACCATAGCAGTTACAGGTATGGCCACACCTGTAACTTCAGGACTTTGGGGTGCTGGGTTGGGTGTGTTCTTCAAAATCCAGAGGTGCTTACCAGTCTGGGCAAAAGGAAGACCCACCTCTACCAATTATAGGAAGAAAAGACAGGAAGAAAAAAGGAAAGAAAAGAAAGAACATTTTAGTAGTGTGTCTCATTGGGGACCTGCCAGTACTGACTTTCCAAAGAGCAAAACTGGAAGGACACCTTGGACTGTGAGCTGTGACCTCCTTGATCTGGACCACTGCTGTAACCTCTCAGCCAGTCCAGTGCCATGATCCCCACCCCCCACCCCCAGCACTCCGAGAAAAGAAAAAATAAAAATAGACAAAGAAAATTAAAATACCATTATATAAGGTAAAGAAAGAAAAGAACAGGGATATCAAGCCATGCATGGTGGCTCACATCTGTTATCCCATCCCTATAGGATTCTGAGGTGGGCTGATCGTTTGAGCTCAGGAGTTCAAGACTAGCGTGAGCTAAAGAGAGACCCTGTGCCTATCGTCCCAGCTACAGTCCTATAGTCCTAGCTATTGTCCTAGCTATTGTGGTGGGGGCCTGTAGTCCCAGCTACTAAGAGGCTGAGGCAAGAGAATTGCTTGAGCCCAAAAGTTTGAGGTTGCTGTGGGTAATGATGTCACGGTACTCTACTGGAGGGTGCTTGAGTGAGACTATGTCTCAGAAAGAAAAAAGAATAAGAAAGAAAGAAAAGAAAAAGGTATCTTAGCTGTTATATGAGAAATTTTTTGGGGAAAGATGAGCAAAGGAGACAATTCTCAACCAAGAGAGAGAAAAAAGGAGAGAATTAAAGAAGAGAGAATAAGATGAAATGGGCTGGACACTAGGTGCTGCTGTGGTGTTTGGAGATGGAGTACACTCTCCCCAAAATCAGTCTTTAGTTGCCCAGGAGATCAGAGGTTTTCTTCCTGACTTAGTTGCCTTCAGTCAGTGCCTGTTTGTAGTCAACATTCCATCCCTATAGGTATTAAAGATCTGACCAAAATCTTTAGGAGGCACATTTCACAGTGACCCCTGATAACAATTCGCAAGGGTGTGGGGAGCTGGTCAGCTCACCCCAGGAGGTGATGTCCAAGCTCATCAGATGCATCAGAGTTGGCTATGTACTAGGATGGGGTGAATTTTTTCCTCTCACACTACCTTCCCACAACGGCAGCCCAGCTAGCAGCCAAACCTATGGGACATTCATTCTACCAGGTTGTCAAACCCAGCTGCTAGACACAGAGTCCATCCACTTGTCTGAGACCTCCATAGGTATTCCAAAGATCAGTCCAGCCCCAAATCAAAAACTTGCATGATAGCTTTTTCCTGTCTCTAGTCCTCTGTGTGACAGCTGGCTGGCTAGCTGGTCCCTGCCCTTTCCCACACAGTTGCTTTTCAGGCCAGCTGTCCTCAGCTCCTGACCTCGCTGGTTCCTGTAGTTCACCACTGCCTTAGTCACCCCCATAATGATGACTACAGGTAGGTTCTCCCTACTGGAAATGACTGGTTTTGTTGTTGTTGTTTGTTTCTTTTCTTTTTTCCCTGCCTCACTGGAAGCAGCTTAGTAGAGACATGTTTCTCGTCCACAATCTTGCTCTACTCATTTATTTTGACTCTTTATTTGGACTGATGGGACATTTTTGGTTGTAGAAAAGTAGCTGATTGCATTGAACACTTTGATGCTTTACTTCAGGGTTGTATTGCTACCCTCATGTTTTATTACCAGTGATAGCATAGCCCAAAACATTGTGTTACCATTCCAAAAGGTCTTGGCAGACTTTTGACTTTCCTTTTTTTTTTTTTTGTAGAGACAGAGTCTCACTTTATTGCCTTCCGTAGAGTGCCATGGCATCACAGCAACCTCCAGCTCCTGGCCTTAAGCAATTCTCTTGCCTCAGCCTCCCGAGTAGCTGGGACTACAGGCGCCTTCCATAATGCCCGGCTATTTTTCTGTTTTGTAGTTCAGCCGAGCAACTTGCCCCATGACAGCTCTGATGGCCATTCTAGGCAGAGCATTCCAAACTTGCTTTGAAGGGTGGACTAGATATGTATTGTTTCTACTATGTAAGACTGACCAAGGCATTTAGGACCTAGTATGTAGTCAATTCTTATTGATCAGAAGAAGGAGTAATTTTTATTTAGGGGTTGCAAAAGCCCTTATTAATTACATTGTTTAGGTTATTTTTATTCTTCTTTAGTTTTCTGATTTTCTCACTTGTGCCTTGGTCTGTGAGTCTTGTATTATTTGCATTTTCTGTGAGTTTCCTCTTATATCTTGATTTTCAAAGATAGTTGTGCTACTACTTCATTAAAGTTGTGCTATTACTTCATGTCGCTGTATCTTATCTTTATTGCTGTTTTTTGCTTTTCATGTTATGAAATGTCCCTTGTTGCCTGGTTTAGTGGTTTTGGACCTGCATTTTACTTTTTCATATCACAATGAGAGTCAATACATTTATCTAGAATTTAATTTGATTTTTACTTGCTGTAATACCTTTGTGCATATTTATATTTTGCTTTTCTGAATAAGTTTTAGTGTGGTTTTTGTATTCAGAGTATAATTAAATTTTGTTTTTAAAAATAAATTAAACTTTTTGGAATTTATTTAAGTGTCTGATATATTTGGTTTCAGTTCTGTCTTCTTATAAGTTTAAATAAGTGTACTGTCTCATATTTAGTATATTACCATTTTGCTGGTTAGATTTTTTTCCTTTACTATTTTGTATTTCTTTTGTTATTTAACAAGCTTGACATCTTTGTTCTAGTAATCATACTTGTTACAATATTTTGCAATGTATTGCTGCAATACAATATAACACTTCTTGTTACAATGCTCCCACTATTTTCCTTATATTATTTGATTTGTCAGTTTTAGTATTAAATACTTTTCATTATTTACTTTCTCTTATGAAATACTCAGTCTTGTCTTCACAATTTTGAAGTTACTTCAAAATTCAAAACCTTTACTCAGTATTCTTCCAGAAATTATTCAGTCTAATTGTTTGTCTTATATCACAAGTAAATATATACAAATTCTTTTCTTTTGAATTATAAATCAAGTATTTTTTTTAAATTTTTTATTAAGTTTTACATACATTTATAGATTATACATACATTTATGGCATTATGGGATTCGATACAATTCTTATTACCATTCTTTTCTCAAAATTTCTCTAATCTTTTGAGTAGTAGAAGATCATACTCTATTTCAGGAAAGGGTCACAAGTATCACCTGAGCCTTGAAGTTTAATATTGTTTTCCTGGGCTTTGATGCTTAAACAGAGTTTAGATATCTGTAGAATCATACCTTTATACTGACTTCATTTATATTTATGGATATAAAAATAATTCTATATTGGTTCTTCATTTTTTAAAGGTCTTTTTTGATTTTGCATATTTCTGTCAAGAAGTCTATGGTCCAACTTGTCTTGTAGAAAATCGTTTATTTTAGGAGGGGGTACTAAAGGCCCAGATTTTTTTCTATTTCTCAAAAATCTTACAATTGTATCAGGATATTTATTAAGATATGTCTTGGAGTTAACTATTTTCTCAAGTACAGCTGTTATTCAATAGAAAAATTATTTTATTTCTGGAATGTTATCCTCAAGTAAATTTAAAAATATTTCTTCTATTATTAATATTTAGTTTTACTTCTCAATTGAATGTGTTTTGGGGAACTTGGCCCTGTTTAAATTTTTGCTTGAAACTTTACCCCTAAAGTTCCCTCCTGAACTCTAATTACTGTTATTTGTGTTCTGCTCTGTTTTAGCACCCCACTTCACTAATCTCATTTCTGTACTTTTAATCTCTTTCTAAATAGACTTAGAGTTATCACTGGTGATCTCAAATATCTATTTACATGTTCATTAGCATGTTATTGAAGATTTTTATAACAACCATCTTGATTATGATGTAGAATTTGAGCAATATTATTTTATATCTGCATCTTTGTTTCTTGGAAGAGGCATAAAAAGAATCAGATTTAGGTCACTGAAATTTTGTTACAGAAATTAGAAATCTATATCTCAGTTATTTGTGACAGATCCAATACATACATGCATAAAGATTACATTTTCCATATTAAAGGATGACATATTAGACAGTATTTGTACAGACAGGCTGATGCTAATAATTTTAATTTTCAGAAGTTATATTACATTTGGCAAGTAATGTTGAAAACTTTACTTGCCAAATGTATATTCTGAGAAACATGTTCAAAGTATTTGGTAAATTACTACTATAACTATTTGACAGTACAGTACTTTAATGTCATACATTAGATTTTTAAAGACTACCTTAATGTTTTTTAGTTCCTGATAGGTTGGTTTCTCATAAGTGCACATTATTATTAGGTTTAGTCCATACCAACTGGAAGTTTGCAAAGCTTCTGCAGCTTCAGATATTGCGATGCATGGCATGTCCTTACACCAGCAGTTTCAGCATCACCTAGCATCTTATTACAAATGCAGAATTTATAGCACAATTCAGATCTAATGAAGTAGAATCTTTATTTTAAAATGTCCCTAGATAATATGTATGCTGATTAAAACAGAATAAGCATTGACCAAAATAGCAAGAAGGTAATTTCTTTTTTAGTATCTAAAATATCCTAGTAAAGCAGAATTCATTCTCGTTTAAAAGACCCATTGAATTAGCACGTTGGTACGTATTTTCATTTTCTATAAAAGATGAAGTAAACATGAATTTTATAGTCCATAGAGTCATCTTAGTTCTGGTCTTTTCTATGGGCATAAATTGGCATTAATGACAAGTGATACAGCCTTTCTTGCTTTGACTTTTCCTAATGCATTTAATGATTACACACTGGTGCATATTAGCAGCATATGGTTATTGAGTTCTTATATTAAAACCTTGAGAATTTTTAATTTGATTTAATTTTGACTACTTTAATCTAAATTTACATGTGTTCTATTGAGAACTTGGATTGTGGCTAGTGCAGCTGAGACACTAAATTTTTAATTTCATTGAATTGTCACTACTCGAATTTAAGTTTACATGTCACTAGCTAAGAATGAGTTTTCTGGGTTTTTGTTTTTTTTTTTAAAGATAGAGTTTCACCTTACAGCGCACAGTAGAGTGCTGAAGCGTCACACAGCCCACAGCAACCTCCAGCTCCTGGGCTTAGGTGATTCCCTTGCTTTAGCCTCCCAAGTAGCTGGGACTACAGGTGCTCATCACAATGCCCGGCTATTTGGTTGTTGTTGTTGCAGTTTGGCCAGGGCCAGGTTTGAACCCACCACCTGGGTATATGGGGCTGGCACCCTGCCTATTGAGCTACAGACACTGCCTGAGTTTTCTGTTTTTCAACGACTGTGAACACAAACACACATACACAAGCATGATCTTGTACAGATACAGGTATACAGATACACACACACACTCAAAAATACACAATATAACACAGACTGCACTCTGATGAGTAAAGCTTAAAAGCCAAAAATATTTATTATCTATACCTATTCAGAAAATGTTTGCAGATTCCTGCCCTAAAATGTTAACTTAATGTAGTACAGAATGCAGAATTAGGAAATTGTCTTAAAAGCAGATATTTTGGAAAGTACACTATTTTTTAACATTTTAGAATTCATATATTTACTATGATGATATAGTAATATTTAAAAATTATAAGATTTGCATCACAGTTTTGAGTTTTTAGTGATTTGAAGGTATTATTTTAACTTTCCTATTGAATATTAATAATGTTTTTCTGTTTATGATTTATATGTTATTAATTTCATCTCAAGTTTAATGAAGCCAAGATAAGTTACATTGATTTCAATACTCGATCAAAGCAAATTAGTTATGTCCAAATAAATTTTTGTTTTCCTTAAGTATTCATGATCAAAGACTGGATGGAAAAATTAAAAATTTAGAATTCCTTTGAATTTCTTTTTAATTACCTCTATTGATATTTATTATATTTTCCATGTATATCTTTGGGAGATATGACATCTTTCAAGCCTTCATATCATCTTTTTCTAGATTCTGAATTTTAAGAATCCTTAAAAAATTGTTTTTTTGTTTTATCTTTTCTAAAATTTCCTCTTAAGTTTTTATATAAAAATAGTTAAAAGTTTAACTTATCAGATTCAAAGTAATTATAATTCTTATGCCAAACTTACATCATGAACTGTATGTAAAATATTGGAGTACATTTAGCATTTTTTCTTCAAAATTACTTGACTTGTTGTTCTTGCAATAAATCTATTCAGTTTTGTATTTGTAATTTCTTAAGTGATGTGTAATATCACTGGATGCCAATGTTTGCAGGCTGAATAAGTATTCTTTCACAATATTATCAAGTTGTACTATGGTTTCTGCCAAATGTAGAAAATTTCCATTATCACTCTTATAAACTTTCTTGGATGATCTTCTGAGCATTTTTGCCTTGCCAAAACCAAAATTATGTATCTTATGTTCAGCAACAGAATGTCATCTCTTCTTTTTATTTTATCTCTGCTCTTCAATGAAAATACTTATTGATTTTTTTCAAATTAGATTTTAATTTAAAATATCTAACATTGCAATTTCTGTCCAGGGCACTTTATCCACATTTATTCACCACTCATGGTTGATTATTTCCCATTCTCAAATGTTGGTTGATCTTTTTCAAAATTAAATCAATTCAGATTAAATGCAAGGTCATTTGTAGGAAGTAACCAGAATGCATGAACTTTTTCATTTGGAAAAAAATCAGAATATAATAAATATCCAGAACATTCTTCCTTGTCTCTTTCTTATGTTAAGGTTAAAGTTTCTTATATCACATGAATAATATTAGCAAGAGTGGCTCATTATTGAATCTTTAAAAATATGCACACACTCCAGGATTATGAGGGAACACATTTGGCTTGGTGAATTCTTTGGGAATCTTTTTTCTCTGTTGATTTTCTTGAAGGTCGGCAGCCACTGATGTTGAAGTGGGAAATAATTTCATGTCTTGTTCCATCAATTATAATTTGTGCTATGTTCTGCTGGAACTAATAGCTCTGAAGTCTTTTCTTTGCCTTCATTTTTAGTTATTTAATTTCATTTTCGAAAATTGTTAGATGTTCCAAAAATTGTATTTATATGTATGTACAAAATTTCCCACATTTTGTTTTCTTGCATTAGTAATATTTATTATACTAAAATAAGCTTTTTTCTGTAATTGTCAGGATAATTTAATTATAAATTTTATTATATTTCCAATACTTAGGAAAAATGAAAAAAAATTGATAGTATGATAGAATATAATGCATGTACTGGGAAAAAAAGCAAATTTTAACACCTCATTTAATTTTGTACTGATCCAGTTTCCACACTAAAAATTGACAAATCCTGTCATATTATGAATGGATCATTATGTTATAATCTCTAAGCCTGTACCCTATGTATTTAAGTAATACATCCTCTTGCATTGTTAATGGAAAATTAATAATAGTATTTGTACAATAATTTATATCATACTAGAAACATCTTTTACCCAAATAGGGAACTCAGCAGCCTTTTGTTACAGTAAATAGAAAATAGACCATGTGAACTACAATAAAAATATATTAAATATAATTAGTATGTTAATACCAGTGAAAGATGTTTTTATTTTTATTGCTATATAATACATATATGTGTACTTACAAGCAAGAAGTGATTAGATAGGTTGATCGATTGATTTGCCAATAAATAAATAGAAAGATTAGTTTGAAAGGCAGCTACTTTTCAGAAGCATACATATCATATATACTAGTAAATCAGCACAATATTTGATTATCAAATTTTCAACTTACCAAACTTGTTACTCTTTATAAGCCCAAGTGGAATGATGTATATTAGTCCTAATATACTAGAATACTTTACTCCTTCTACTAGAAGTTTGCCATAATAAATATTCAGGTTACCCATTTTTGGATTAAGCACCTATTTAAAAAATATAAAAATAAAAATAAACATTTAAATGAGTGGGGACCCCTTAGATATGTTGTGTTCAATCCAAATAATCAAAGCTGTCCCACATTTTCAGTGAAACAACTTCCCTTTTTGTTTACATTCTTGCATTTTCCAAAAGAATCTGTAATGAGTCATGGGGAATTGGGGTGAAAAATAAATCTCACATCTAGTCATTATGTACCATCTGCTGCCTAAGTTTTGACATCCCCCCACTCCTGCCTAGATAATTTATTTCTGATGTAAATTTATCTATACAATTTTCTATTTACTTAGTTGTCTCTCAGGATTCTCCTCAGTTATTCATGCAAAAAGATTTTTGGCACCACCTCACCAGATCCCCAAATGTGGAACCCTGGTGGTGACCAGTTTAGTGTCAAATACCTTGCTTTCCCCAGATACATGGCTCCTTACGTAAGCATAGTTTCCCCCCCTCTCTTTATCCCCCTCACTTTCCTTTTTTCCCCCCATTCTTTCCTGTATTGGTGTCTTACCCATATTACACAAGAGAAATTAATGTTGACCAGACACACATATAAAGAGCAAAAAGTTCATTAAGCTTTCAAAAGGCCAACGGAAGAATGTAAAATGATGAAACTATAGGATGTGTAATTCCAACTATCTTTTGTCACCCAACCAATGATAAATGTTTGCACAGTTTGTTGTTTCTGTTTGTTTCAATTATGCTAATAAAAACATTGATATTTCACAATATTTTCTATTTGGAACTCAAATTTTAATATCTAAACTTCACTTAAATTATATAATCTATAAAAAGGAGAGTATTTGAAACAGAAATTTTCAAGTTATTCTATTGGAACTAAGCAAAACTGAAGGTGTTTATAGCTAAAGCTGGATAAAGTATCTTAATTGGCCTTCACCAAGGAAGGATATTATTCTTTAATTTGCAAAAGAATCCATTTGCAATTGTTTAATGGGAATTTGATTACTAATATCCTGTTTATGGGGTCCATTTGAAAGTGCATAATTCATAACAAAGTTATTTAACGAACTAAAAAATAATGATGACCTATTTAAAAATTCGATAATCATTTATAATTATTGGAAATTCATAGCTCTATTTATGCAATGTATTATTTTCTCTTGGAAATATTTTTTGTTGTTCCCATAACTGATTTATCTGATTTTTAATTTGTTGTATACAGGGTGAATTTAGTTTTTCCACTCCACATGGTTACAAAGTGTTCCCAAAGTTAGCAGATGCCTTTTTTTTTTTTTTAAGATAGTCTCACTCTGTTGCCTTAGGTTGAGTGCCGTGGCATCACGATAGCTCACTGCAACCTCAAACTCTCAGGCTTGAGCAGTCCCCCTGTTTCAGCCTCCCAAGTAGCTGAGACTACAGACACTCACCACAATGTGTGGCTAGTTTTTTTCCCTACTTTTAGTAGAGATGGGGATATAACTCTTGCTTGGGTTGGTCTTGAACTCCTCAACTGAAGCAATCTTCCCATCTTCAGCCTCCCAAAATGCTAGAATTATAGGCATGAGTCACTGTACCCAGCCTCAGCAGATGACTTTTTAAATATTCTTATTAATTCTATAGGTAAGATCATTTAAAATAATTATTATATAATCTTTGCTTTACCTTCCGGCACATTGATTCTGTAATCAGGTGTAACTCTATGATATAAACATGGGATATTTTCTTTACAACTCCAAAGCTACTGTACACATTCTTTGGGAAAAATGATCAGTAATAGCTTCAGGGAGTTTAGTTTGTTAAAATACCTCCCTGCAATTGTTCTACATGTGAAAAAGAACATGAAGAGACCCTTAGATGCTGAGGTTATTAGCTCATTGCACAGGCAATTAGACTTCTTAGCCCTTTTAACTAAACACAGGAGATTCAATATTGCAGCCCTGTATGCTTTCTATTGGAGTGGATCAAAAACAAATAAGAGGTAGAATAGTCAAATTTCTTGTAGGTAGAGATAATAGAGGTAGTGTAGAATATAGCTTGTGAATATTGCCTTTTTATATGCTCCTTAAAATTATATAAGGATCTAAAAGAGAAGCTGTCGCTTAGCTTCCCACAAATGTTCTCTTGCTTATCCTTGAAGCACTTCATCTGTTTATTCATCCCCATTATATTTAAAACATTCTGTCACATTCAGACCACATCTTTATGAAAATACTGCATCACATTTTTTTTTTTGGTTTATCTTTTGTCTTTGGCACAGTCCCTAAGCATTTTGCACTGTCCAGTGGCACACACAGGGTATTACACAGTCCTTAATTCACACTAGAAGGGAACCTCTTTAAATTCTTTGATAGAAAATAAAACTTCAGTTGACTCCTTCTTAATTCACCAAAGTATGTTGGTATTTTTTAAATATATAGAAATTGGTATAAATTATTTCACATGGTCTGAATTTTGCCAGAAATGAAATTAGAACCACTTTATATTTTAAACACTATTTACAACAATTTGTACAATATTTGTGTGGTCTTTCCTTTGTACAAACCATAGTGCTTACTTATGGTTATTTTTTAAACTCAGCCACCTGGTTTATTTATTTTAATTTTATTTTTCAGGAAATGTACTGATGAAGAATTCTGAGAGAATATATTCAGTTATCCTGCTGTGATTAAACACGACACTGCTGTATTTTGTAAGTTCATCTATTTTTATCTTAGATAAAAAGGACTTTCTGCTGCAGAGAACTACTTTTTTTCATTTAAAATTAGAGTTCAATTTTGTTTAAATGGAAGACTTAATTGATTTTATTTTTTTCAAACTTTGTTTTGCCTTAATTTTATTCAGTTTCAATGAATAATGAAAAGGCATTTCTTTTTTAGATTAACCATTCCTTTGTATCTATTGGCCAATATTTTAATGACTTGTGATAAGAACCTTATCAGTTGATGAGTTAGTTTAAAGGGTCAGTGCTGTCAGGAACACCAAGTTGGCCTGGCCAAATATTGGTAATTATAAGGTCCTGTGTCCTGTGTCTCAGTGAACAAATTCATTTGATTTTATCTGCAGATACTGCCTCTGAGGCCTCATAAAGGTCGCTAAATACTGACCATGTTTAGGACACAGAGTGAGTTTATCTTGTTACTAATATTTAGATTTTATACTCAAGTATTATAATATTCATTATGATGAGATATGCGCTCCATGACTGTGATATATTAGCCTCTAACACTCATTTATTTTATATGACACAAAACAAATGAAGGACATTATATGTAGAATCATGGTGACATTAAATTGAATGCTTCCTAAGTCTTCAAATTTACTGCTTTCCAATTATCTCAACCTTGAGATTTTGCTATTTCACGGTTTCCAAAACTTAGTAAAAGGAAATTGATTTCTCCTCTTTCACAACTTACCTTCTGATATTGAAAAAAACTAGCCCCTTTGCCCCTAGTTACTTTTTTATGACATACCTAGTAGAATGAAGGAACACGATACATGCCATTTAATTTGACAGTCGTAGCAATTTCTTTTTCTTTTTCTTTATTTTGGAGGGGGTGGATTTTCATTCAGGCAGACTATTTCCACTGAACAAGGGAAAAAATATTGATATATTCCCTCTTAATAAAAGGATAGGAGAATCAACTAAATGAAAAGATATGTCTAAAGGTCTAATACCAGTGGGATGATAGTGATTCCAAGCACTCATCATCGAGGTATTTTTGTTAGCTTAGTATTTTGGAACAATGTAAGTGCTGAATATGGTAACACAAAGAGCACGCTTAAAAGTTAGAACTGATTTTCTAAACATATCCAGTAACTTGGAAAGCATAAATCAGTTCAGTAAGATCCTGAGATTAATGGAGAATTGCATAGAGGGTCTTTTCCTAACAAATGCAACCAGTGTAACATGGTTTCTTACCCTCAATGAATTCCCAACAATAAAAAAAAAAAAGGGAAATTTTGTACTCCTTGTGAGGCCTCATAGGCAGTATCTGCAGATAGTACTTATTATTATACCTATCTTGAGTGTCTTGCTTGTACTGTATCACATCATACCTTTGTTTAATTCTTAATAAACTGTTCACTTGTTAAAAAAGGAAAATTTTGTAAAGACATATATTAACATATTTTAATAAAAAATAAAGATTATGTAAAAAATTTACAAAAAACTCTTCATCTTAAATTTAAACTATAAACCAATGGTTTTATTTCTTCCAAGTGTTCTCTATTCAAATTATCTTTTTTTCAAGGAAAAAATGGAGTTTTTGCCATAAAAATTTAAACTTAATGAGAGATCATCAATTGTCAACTTTTTATTAAATAATGATTTCTCTAGATATGTATGCATACATTTTTAAACTCTAAAGTTTTCTTGATTTCTGAATAGCAACAACATTAAAATGACTTTATATAATTTTGCATTAATAGGAAACATTTGTTGAATGTTTTCATGAATCAAGCCTTGTGTATGAAAAAATGGCATAGAAATTTAGTGTGACACTGAACTTGAGATTTTATCAGCAGTGAATATCCATTTTCTATTAGGATTTCACAAAAGTCCTCTTTTTCCTCTTACCACATTCTTACTCTATAGGCCTAAGAAATACAACTTATATACCATGGATGTGTCATTAAACTTTCGATTAATAAAACAAAGGAAGACTTTTGTAAGTCAGGAATAAATGTTTTCTTGGCCGTGGTCACAGTCTTTTTGATTACCCTAAGCACTTGTGGTCAGGTCAGCTAGCAAAGAATTTACAGTATGTGTAAAAGGAGCAAAAGGAAATAAAAATTGTGTTTAATTTTTTTCAATAATAGTATCTCTGATAAAATCAACTAAGGAAATAGAGTGGTGCCTGTGGCTCAAAGGAGTAGGGTGCCAGCCCCATGTGCCGGAGGTAGTGGGTTCAAACCCAGCCTAGCCAAAAACTGCAAAAGGAAAAAAAAAGAACCCTAAGGAAATAGAATAATTCCATTTGAGAAAGGAAACAGAGAGAGATAACTAAGTATTATTTTTTAGGTACTGGATATGCAGAGATCTTACAGAGAAAATGGACAATTATTTATTTTGCAGCGATTATTAATAGACCCGGACTTCTATCAGTGTAGATTTCCAAACTGTGAGAATCACTAAGCACTGGAATATCTGAAGATGTAACTTGAAAATCCCATTTGAAAGACCTTTAAAAGCAAAACAGATCTACTCTTGAAGGGACTGCCTAGCAGTAAAGTGCTGATGAATCCAAAATGAAATCTTCCAAATTTAGGATTATATGTTCATAAGTTATTATGTTACATTCTGTAACTAGCTTATTAGCTTCTTCGCTTCAATCAGCATTGGATTTGTTTCTTTTGAACTCATACAGAGAAGGAAGAAACCTGTTTAGCATAACATATCCTGTTCACCTATGGTCCCAGATGAATAATTGTTCAGTTCCTAATAGAGAATTATTGCAGTTTTTTCTAAAGTTTTAAGGCATGATCAAAATAGACCTTCTGCTTTTAGAAAAGGGAATTTCGCTGAGAGCTATACTAATTTCAGGTAAACAAATGTTTTAATTGGCATTAAAAAAATCAGAGCTATCCTTTTGTTGTTCATTATCCCCTTGAGAGAGGATTATACTTTGTAAGGTAATGCCCATAATAAAAGACCATTTTTTCTAGAGTTTTAGATAATAAATAATTTTTATCTTTTAAATAATTCTATCTTCTGGCATATAATGTCTATTTTTAAAAAGACTTTCTTTTTCCAGAAATTTAGTAGAGATAAAAATCAACATTTTTTTTAAGTTTTTTAATTTAATTCAAATGTATGCCAAGAACTTTGTGGAATAAACAAAAGGAGGAGTCAAAATATGATCACTGTTTCTAAATTGCTATTATTATATTGATTAATGGAATATAATCTCATGGTGGAGGAAAACATCTGTATAAAAATTTAGTATAGTAGGAAATTCAGTAAAAAAAATTACTGACTGACTGAGCATGCTGGCTGATACCTCTAATCCCAGTATTTCGGAGGCCAAGGCAGGTGGATTGCCTGAGCTCACAGGTTCAAGAACAGCCTGAGCCAGAGCGAGACCTCATCTCTAAAAAAATAGCTGGGTGTTGTGGTGGGCACAGTAGTCCTAGCTACTCAGGAGGCTGAAGCAAGAGAATTGCCTGACCCCAAGAATTTGAGTTTGCTGTGAGCTGTAATGTCACAGCACTCTACCGAGGGCAACAAAGTAAGACTCTGTCTCAAAAAAAAAAAAAAAAAAATACTGACTGTATTAAAACTCTTATTTCTCACAACTTTAAGTCTCTCCTTTGTATGTCATATGTATATTTAAACAGGTGTATTAAAAAAATCATCAATGAATGACCAAAGTGCTACAATTATACAGAAAATCATTATAACTAAATTTTGAACATGAGGCAGGTAAAACTTGGATGGTAAAGGATCATTTTTACAGATTGAATAGAGGAAGAACAACAGGCTTAAACTAGGAATTTACTTAGTATATGATGATACATATAAGTTTTAAAGGTATTAAAGAGAGAAATTTATAAACTTTAATCATGGGAAACAAAGCAAAGAAAATAAGATTGGCTCAAAGCATGAAAAGTCTTAATTCCAGTCTGGGTAGTTATACTTTATTCAGAGGGAGAGTTAGTCTCAAGAGACATTTCCATGAAATTCTATCCTGTAAGTTCCTAAATAATTCTAACAGGGAGGAAAAAGGCAAAAGAAAGACAATGCTAAATTTCTAACTCCAAACAAGTAAAAAAATATGTGATGGATGAAAATATAAAAATTAAGAGAACAGAGAGGGTGGATCAGGCAACTTGTCAAAATGATACATGGTGTGAGATTTTTCAATTTTTGAAACATCCTGAATTTATTTTGTAAGGGTTATATTAATTCACAGTTTTATCTCAAACCTATTCTTAATTTTTTTATATTATTGACGTTTTTATGGTGAAACAACTGGGTCACTTATTTTTATGTTCCTTCTGTGCTGTTACTATACCTTTAGTTTAACTAAAATTATTTTTCAAATGAATAAATGTAGGAGTTCTTAGAATGCTGAAGGAAATTAACTCCTTTTAGAATAGTTTTTACCCATATAAAATGAAGAGTTGATATTCAGGAGTAATTGCTTGTTTTATTAAAGACACAAAACAATCTATTTCATAATCATGGACATTTTGTAGCAAGAAAATATATTTTATTTTTTATTTCATCTGTGAATATTCTTACTTTCTTAAAAGACTGAGAGACACTTAGAAACAGGTCATTGTGAGGTGGGCTAGATGCTTAGTTGTTGATTTGTTCTTTTACTAGTGAAATCTATCTAGGATGTGGCCAAAGATAACTCAGGCATTCTCTGGGAAAGATAAAAAGATGCTTGCCCTGAAATTTTAAACATTTCTTTAGCTAGTTAAGCAACATTTGCAAAAATATACATAGAGTAGTACAGATGGAATACATATCTACTGAGAGACGCTGGCATAAGAGAATGAAAAATAACTGAATCCTTCTCTAAGTCGCAGTGAACAATAATTTAGAATAAAAATGTGTATCAGTAATGGACAAGAAGATAGGTGATATTTGTGCATGTGGACACTAGTCTAGAATTAACAATGATTTCAGCCGTAGAATTTAATATCTCGTCATTTATTTTGGATCTATTTTGCCATTATGTCTTTTCCATATGTCGTTATGTTGTTTAATGCTGTTAAATATTATCTAATCCAAAGTTATTTGTGGTGATTGACAAGACGAGCCAAAACTGTACTGTGAGGCAAAACCCACTGGGATATGACACATGGCACTAAGTGAAACACAAAACGGAGCTGAGGATTGTTTATACCAAAATAGTAAAACAAACAAACAAATGTGCAAGAGAAAGCAATAGTGTTTCAGTAGTAGCTTTCAGTTCGTTAGATTCATGTTGTCTAAATCAAAGGATAGCACTTCATCAGGAGAACCCCTTTTCTCCCTCCCTTGCTGTGAAGATGGCCTTGCCTTTCAGCAGCACCGAGGGCTGTACTCTCCACAGCAACTCCATGAACTATGGGCGAGGTCCTGGGCATGCGGTTAGTGCTGGTGTCAGCCTTTGACAGATACATTGAACAACGTTTAAATGAAATTATTCCTAGAAACAAAGTGATTCTGACAGCTTTCTGACTATCCTAGAAACACAGGGAAAAAGTCTGAAGAATCTTGAGGGGTAAATGGTTGGCAGCTTATTCCTTAGATAATTATCTTAAATATCAACCGTCTCCAGGCTGCAGATAGGAGTTTTATGGCAGACAATTCATAAATGAGGTTTTAATGGACATGTGAAAGGCAAGAATTTTTCATTCATGACCAAAAAAGCACCTCTAGGCTATAGCTGTTAGCCTCGTTGAAAACGACGACGTTTCACTGTGAACATTGAAGGCGATGAGTTTTTTCATTTAGGTAACACATGTTTCTTTGGCATATGCTGCTGCCTGTGTATCACCCGAAGGGGAGGTGACTGTGTGCAGGATGAAACGTTTTGTCTGGGAGGAACTCTAAATGCTTAAGTGAATGCTAAAAGCATTCTTAAAAATGTTATATATCTTTGTCCGAAAGATCTTCTCGTGTCTTGGAGATGGACTACAGACAATCAACACAATCAAACCTTAGGTTGACTCTCTTAATGATTTTAACTTGTCTGCAAGCCTTATTGAGATGAATCCGCCAGGTGAACCTTGTTTCCAAGTAGATGCATGGAAAATGTGTGCATTTCTCCTGGTTTTTAGTTTGTTTGTTTTTCACCCTGTGTTCTACAGTAAGTTGTTACAGCACTTTGTTATTCAGAATAAGGCTCTTGCCACTTCTAAATGGGGAAAAAATCGATATGTAGTATAAGTATGAAGGAATAAGTGTAAAAAAGAGAAGTTTCTAAAGGAAAAGTCGCCATTTCTCTTCAACTACAGATTCAAGTGTAAAAGAGAGATCTAGTGAATATCACTTATTTATCTGTAATTCCCTTGCATTAACTGAAGCCATATTCTTTGCTGATTAAAAGATATACACTTATTTCTTCTCCTTCATTAATAATTACTATCAATTGATTCCTTAGAAACCCAGGATAGAAAATGTAACAAAATTAAAAAGCACTAATTCTCCATTTTTACAACTTTTTAAATATGTATATATATTTATAAGTTATATAATGATCTCAGACATTAATATTTACAAATCTTCCTTTTGAATAATTTCTTTATTAAAAAATAATTTTTTATGTCCTACAAACTCTGATATTTTTAACATAATTAACTAGTGTGACTTTTTCTTTAATTTGTCTGAACATTCATATTAATGAATTCACCTTTTGTCCTCTCTGACTTTGATATTGAAAAGGTTTTATGCTCTGTTGCTTCTTACTATTCTCAGATAATCAGTGCTGTTACAGTGGTTTATATAATACTTACCCAAAACAATGAGAGAGACTTTTCTAAGAAATAGAATTTATCTCAAACTGCATGAATTCATTATCAACATGGAAGATGTTTTGACAAAAGGAAATCTATAAAATTACAGCAAATGAAAAATACATAAACAGGCAAACCTGATAGTTTTCTGTATAGCTTCAATCTGCTGAAATATTCTGACTTTTCAGTTTACGCACACCTTGCCATTCTTTGTGGCCCCTGTGGCTTGAGCAACCTGTATAAGACAGACCTTCTATCTACACTGCGGAGAATTTCAGTTTTCCTGTTCTATTTTGAGGACACTATAAATTAAAGCATTATTGATGATGGAAAATGCAGGCATTTCATGATTCTTCATACAAATGCAAAATTGGTTGTATTTCCAATGATTAATCTGGAAAAGGTAATCTCTGCTTTGCCATGGTAATGTTTTGAAATCAAAGGAGAAAAAATTGAGCCCTTTACATGGGCTTTCCCTATGGTTAGCTTAAACATTTCCTCAGTGTTTTTAATCTAAAGCTAAAAATGGTTCTGTGCCTAAATGCATTACTTGTCACAATCTGGGTCAGACAAGAGTTGGAAACATAGATGGTCAGGCCCAACTGTTGTACAAAGCCCAACCGAAAGGACTTCACACCACATTCATGGCTCCCAGATCTGAGCACATAATCCTGCTGTGACTGAATAGCTCATGGAAAGATCTCCATTTTTTATTAAAGTAGCTGGAAATACATGCCCATATATTGGTGACATTGTTCTGTCACTTGTGTTGTGACACAAAGAAATCACATACAGTATATCATAATCCTTAAGAACCAATTCAGGAATCAGACCGAAGTATTAAGGCTGAATACCATATCATGGAATAAGGCTGAAATGTAATATGAACTTTAATAGAACAGAATTAAACTTATCTTCAGTGTTTTTTCTTACTTTTTGGAACAAACACTTCCTGGTAATCTGTTTTGCTCTTCCTTTCAGGGTTGTCTTTCTAATATACCTGGCCTGGAATGGGTAGATTCATGATAAGCTAAACAGAAATGGGTGATTAAATTGTTTCATAGTGAACTAACTTACATGCATTCCCACAGCCATAAAATATGAGCCAACAATTACTTTTAAATTAGAATAAATGTTAGTTTATTTAATGGATGTATGATTATCAGTATTTCAGGATAATCTGAAATTTTGTTTTAGAGCAAAGTTATTTCAGATTATTTTAGTGCTGTATCAGTATTCAGTCAGAGGTTGGAAAACTAGAAGATATGTTTTTGTTACAAGAGCTTTCTGTCGAGATTTGCACAACTGTAGAAACTGGTTAGATGATGTCTATGAATGACATCTGTCTTTGCATGTGATGGTGGAGGTTGAATTTCACAATTCAGGCAGTTGGGAAGGGAGCATGGATGTAAAGTGAGAAAGAGTAAGCTGCAATCCACACGCATGAACTGAAACCACTGAAAGGGGGTTAGAACTCAGGTCAGTTTCACTTGTCACCGATTTAACCCTGATGCCATACATGTTCTACCCAAGAAGCTGGTGCCCGTGATTACAGAGCAAACATGTATCTATCCCAGAAGAAGGGGAAGAAGGATACAGGAACAGGTGAAATAGTTGCAGCCCAAGCTTTGGTGCCACATCAGGAAAGTCAGGTAGTAGATAAGCGGCAACATGTGTTATCTGCAAAGATGTTGGGCAGCCCTGTTGTACAAAGCCCTTCCAAATAAAAGACAGTAATGGCTCCTGCTTCACTTGTGCCATCACTTCTCACAAAAATGTCTTTGTGGTCCACTCTCGCTGGAATTTTTCAGGGAAAATATTCTAGAAAATGTAGTTTTTTTTCTACCCCAGTTGACACAATACAGAGTCACCACTGTGCCATGGATCCCTCTGGAAGTCTGGAGAAGTTTATGCAGCCTCCCTTCTGAGAATGCTCCTTAATGTTTTAAGGACACATAATCAAATACAGGAGATTACACAATCAGTTATAATGAAATGCAGTTATCAAAAACATGAGAAATCATGTATATGACAGTGTAATAGACTTTTCAATGCAATAATAAGATTTAGTCATTGCTTACTAATAATAATTTTGAAATTATGATGAGGATAAATCATAGTTTATTGTATCAACAGTAACCAAAATATGATATGAAATCATTTCTGTGATGAAAAATTCATAGGCAATGCTAATGCTACTATGGTTTGTTGACTAAAGTCATAATTGAGGAATTCAAGAAATGACAAAGATTTGTTCGAGGCTATAGAAAAAAAAGATATAACTTTTCCCCTGTCCACATGCTCAAATCATTTGAATTCTAGTCATGGACCTCATTGATAAGAGTCTGTAAATCCTAAAATGGAAGCTCTGCTTTGGAGTCACAGATGTTTTTGGTGAAATATCTTCAGGAGTGTCTTTAAAATATATTTCTAAAGGCAGTAACTTCAAAGAAATACCTCTGAGGGCTAGATGCTCTGTTGTAAGGCTAGTATTACATCCTAAATGATGTCCGTAGCATAATAATCCTTACATCATTTTTTTCCATGTCTAAAGACTTAATCGTGATTAACAGCTTTGCAGTACTTCTCCATGAAAGGTAAAAATAACAATACCAGAAGAATTGGCAATGTTAAATTGTTAGCAGGTCCCCTGGGTTTTCCTTCTTACAATGTAGGCTTCAATGACATCTCCATACTTTTGGCAGAGTAAAATAACAGCATTTAAGGCTTCTGAGCATCAGTTGCTAAGTGTTTTCAAATCAATTTCTTTCAATTTATATTACACGTATGGCCTGAAAAATGATCCTTTTTGCATGCAATGAGATTCAGAATAGTGCACAGCTTATTAAATGTATATTGTCATGGGGTATAAGGTGAAATAATATTAAATATTGGTATAAAATACCAAATCTTTACTGCATTCTGGTTTTAGCTGGCCTTTTTTGCTTTTTGTTCAAGCTTATTTGTTTTCTTGCATGTTCCTTTGAAAGAGAAGGGCTCTAGAGGCACCGTTTTTTAAAAAAATATATGTTTAAGCATTTTGGTAAAATTTTTGTTATTCCTTCCTTTTTAGAGTAATTTCAGAGATAGAAAGTTTAGTGGCTTGTTCACAACAAGATGTAATTCATGATTAGCATTTAATAGTTATAGTCTACCAGTATTAATTATATTATTTGTAGTCCAAAAACCCACTTAAATATATATTGTTCCCTTTAATAATCATTAAACTATAAGGCTAAGAAGATGATTTTTATTTTCATTCTTTGGATCAAGAACCCCTAAGTGAAAATGACTTGACTAAGGAGGGGTTGCGAGTGTGTGTCCACTCACGCACACATGCATAAAATATAGCAAACACATTCACCACTTTCTAGGCATTGTTTAAAATGGTTCACCTTTGGAGCTGGAACATATTCTTCTTAGCAAAGTATCTCAAGAATGGAAGAAATAGTATCCAAGGTACTCAGCCCTACTATGAAGCTAATTTATGCTTTTCATATGAAGGCTATAATCCAATTATAGCACAAGAATATCGGGAAAGGGGCATGAGAGGTGAGAGGGGGAGGGTTGGAGGGAGGGTAATTGGTGGGAACACACCTATGGTGCATCTTAGAAGGGTACAGATGAAACTTACTGAATACAGAATACAAATGTCTTCATATAATAACTAAGAAAATGCCAGGAAGGCTATGTTAAACAGTTTGATGAAAATGTTTCAGATTGTATATGAAGCCAGCACATTGTACCCTACAATTGTATTAATGTACACAGCTATGATTTAATAAAAAAAGTGCTAAAAAATAAATGCTTCGCCTAAATTATTTCATTTATTTTCACAATTACTCTATGTGATATGTGCTATTATTATGCTTACTTTACAGATGAGTATACTGAGGTATTAAGGTTAAATAACTATTTGAAGTTCATGAAGCTAGGGAGTAGCAGCCGAGTAAGGAACAAGCCCTGGGGGATATCCATAATGTCTGGCTCTGGCATCTGAGCATAATTTAATTTTCTTCTTACCAGCACATATAGGTATTATTTCTTTTTAGTGTTTTCTTATATGGATTAACACTTTTAGACCATTGTGAAGTATTAACAATGATAATAGGCAGCTTCCGATTTTATAGGTTTCAACAAACAGGTTTACTGTTAAACTTTTTCTTTTGGTGGTGGTGTTATTTTTATGATGAAGATATCTTCCATAATGTAAAGATGCGTTCTTACATTTCTATTTATTTCTGAGTACTTCTTAACAATGTTTAAATACTATTAAGTGACTTTCAACAGCAAGATGATCAATATGTTTAAAGATATATTGGTAAAATTCTGATGGCTTAATAGTTTTTTGGATTTTCTTCTGCCCCCCCCTTTGGCAATCTAGTGATAAATGACACTTTGTCATGATTCTAAATTCAATTTTCCTTAAGTTTGCTTTGAATATTTGCCTTCACATCCTTAAGGTATCTTTGTATTTGTGTAACATTTGTTAAGTTTTTATACCAAGCCCAATTATATTAGATAATTCTCAGTCTTGGGGATACTTGTAAATGTCCTTTTGTCCCAATACCCTGATCTCTTACTAAGAATCTGACATGAGAAAGTAGGGCTTATATGACCTTATGGCAGTGGAGGCAGTTCCGTGGCCTTATATAATGACAATTCAGATGTGATTACTGGCATCCACCACTCAAATCTTACGGTATTTTTCAGGACTTTATCAGAATCTAGCAGTTTCTCTTTGAGAAACTTAACAGCATTTTGGACAGGAGAGCCTGATGTATGTAATTCTGTGTTAAATCTTTATTGTTGACCTGAAACTGTTGGTCAACGTATACCTCTGTTGACCTGTACCTGACTTCAAAATCAGTGTACCTTTCATAAGTGAGAAAGGGTCAGATGTGCAAATTGTTTCCTGTCCTTTTTCTGACCACACAGCTGAGAGCTTTTAGCATCCAGGGCCTCCCTGCCTCTTCCTACAGGCATGTCCTGCACACCAGATGCAAGGAAGTCTCAAATGGTTACCTGAAAGGAACCTCTGGAATTTAAATATTCTTCCTAATCTCTTAGGGGCTCCCTTGTTAATAATGAAAACTTAGAAAGGTGAAATTGGGACATGTGTTAATCAGACAACCCAAAACATGACAGTCTAGTTATTTCAAACAGAAAAAAATATATTAAATTAATATTATATTGGTTATAATAGCAGCTGAGCAGCTACAAGACCCAAAACTGGTAGATAAATTTAATGGAGCAAAAGAAGAAAAAATATGAAATAACTGGATTTTGTCTTCCGGGCTAAAGGTGCAAAAGCTTTACCCACATGGTCAGAGTGCTGTGCTGAGAAGGAGCCCAGATGCTCAGGAGTGAGATTTCAGTCTGAAAGCGACTGCCAGTCCTCAGTGCCGCTGTCCTCTCTTTCAGTGCTGAATCGTTTGCTGCTTTGTTTTGCAGGCAATGCTCCCAGAAACTTGAAATGAGGGGAGTCCTGTTTCCACTTCTCCTCGGTTCTAATCTCCAGTCTCTGCCTCCTATTAGAAGATCCTATTTGGAAGCGTAGCCCAGAGAACCTTGGAAATACAGTTTGCAGTTTGTGGTGTCACACACTCTTCATAATGTAACAGAGCACAGAAGAGTGGGAATGGAGGCTAAGAGCAAAGGGACAACAGATCAAGCTGGTCCTTATTGGAGTTCTCCGTGTCTGTTACTGTTCATAAATAACTTCTGAACAGTGATAACATCAGTTGCATGCTTCTAACTACTATGACAAATTCATTTTTATAAAAATAAATAGACTTTTCCTCTTGTCTCAAAAGAAAGAAATGATCAGTCCCCATATACACCTGTAAGGATAGTAGTTCCTCATTTGGTTTAGTAATATTTACATTAGATCTACTGTAACTTAAAAACCGCATTTTAAAGTAATACTACTTCCAGTATTTCTAATATAAGAGGAGAAAGGAAGAGGAAAAACTAAGTTAATATATGCAAATAGAGAAAGAAGAAATCATACAAATCTACAGCTATTGGCCTAACTTCCATAAGGGTAACTTCCTTTTTCCCAGCATGCATTCCTTCTTACCATGTGACTAGCCACTTCCTCAAGTTGTCAGCATTTTTAAACTGTGAAGTGATCTAAACCTTTATTCACAGAGTATGTTAAATATAAGTGGTCTTATATTTATATAGTTGATTTAATTTTCCATCAAATCTTACCATAGGATGTGGAATAATAAGAAAAGTTCTAGAACAGAAGTTCTCAAACTTTTTGGCACCAGGGGTTGGTTTCATGGAAGGCAATTCTTCTACAGAAGGGTGGGAGGGATAGTTTTAGGGTGATTCAAGTAAGGGTGGAAGGGATAGTTTTAGGGTGATTCGAGTGCACTACATTTATTGTGGACTTGATTTCTACTATTATTACATTGTAATACATAATAAAATAATTATCCATCCCACCATGATGCGGAATCAGTGAGATCTCTAGAGCTTGTTTTCCTGCAACTATATGGTCCCCTTTGGGAGATAGTGACATCCAAAATGTAACGGCTACTCTGTAATCTCATTTTGGTTGCTATCTCTGAAGAAAACCCTGCTTCACAAAGATAGGATGCTGGAAATGGAAGCCGGCTTTTCAGTGCTTTTGTAACAATCTCAGGATATTTTGCCTTGACTTCTGTCCAGGAGTATGGAGATGTGACGTTGTCTCAAACACCTTTCTAAGCCCACTGTTATTCGTAATCTTAAGCAGTTGATCCTCTTCCAGCACAGACAAAGTTGGTTCACTTGGCTTGTTCACAGATGAGTTAGGGGTCCATTCCTTCCCAGCCCGGTTGTCTTTTGTTGTTGGGAAACACTACTCAAAACCATTTGAAAGTCTGAGATAGGCAATCATGAACTAGATGGGAGGAACAAGGCTTTGGCTCAGTTTCTTTCAAAATCTCTGCTAATACTTTAAACAGGTCCAAAATCCCAGTGTTCACTTGTCACCCCCATAATTCCAGTTTAGCTTTGGATGCAGCCACTTCATCTGCCAACTTGAATACAGTTGTCCTTCTCCCCTGACGTGACAGATTGAGTTCATTGAGGAGGTTGAGTATGTCACACAAGTAAGCAAGTTTTGTGACCCATTTTGTGTCACTGAAATGTGCTTCCAGTGGTGATAGTTCTTCCAATAGAAATCTCTGAAGCAGGTCTCATAATTCCAAATCTCTGGCCGGTGATCTATATTTAGAAGCCATTTCACTTCTGTGTAGCAGAGAACACGTGTGTCTCTGCGTTCATGTCCCCACAGAGATGAGTGAACAGGCATGAGTTAAGGGCATAGACTTTGTGTGGCTGATAATTTTGATCACATCCTGCAAAATTTGTTTAGTTCAGGGGACATTTTGGGGCCGTCTAGCATTTCTCTGTGGATGACACAGTATGTGACTCACAGATTCAGAAGTGACTTCCTTGACCTGAGTAGTGAAACCAGAAAGCCATGGCAGCAGCAAAAAATGGACTGAATTGGTTTTCCTGACATCTAATCATTCAAGGTTTTTAATAGTTCCACAGCTGTGGTGTTGTTGGTGACAAAACTGCACACATTTGTATTCTACATTTAGGAAATTTCACATGTACCTTTGTAAGATGCACTGTAGGTGTGATCCCCCCAATCACCCTCCATCTACCCATCCTCCCCCTCCCCTGCCCTTCCTCTCCACTTTTCCCAATTGGGCTATAATTGGGTTATAGTTGTCATATGAAGGCTATCACTTGGTTTCATAGTAGGGCTGAGTACATTGGATACTTTTTTTTCCATTCCTGAGATACTTTGCTAAGAAGAATATGTTCCAGCTCCATCCATGTAAACATGACAGAGGTAAAGTTTCCATCTTTTAAGGCTGCATAATATTCCATGGTGTACACGTGTCACAATTTGTTAATCCATTCATGGGTCGATGGGTACTTGGGCTTCTTCTATGACTTAGCAATTATGAATCGGGCTGCAATAACCATTCTGATACAAATATCTTAGTTGTAATGTGATTTTTGGTCTTCTGGATACATACCTAGTAAAGGTATCACAGGATCGAATGGCAGGTCAATTTTTGGATCCCTAAGTGTTCTCCAAACATCTTTCCAAAAGGAAAGTATTAGTGTGCATTCCCACCAGCAGTGTAAAGTATTCCCTTTTCTCTACATCCACGCCAACAACTCTGGTTGGGTATTTTGTGATGTGGGCCAATTTTGCTGGAGTTAGATGGTGTCTCAAAGTAGTTTTGATTTGCATTTCTCTGATGATTAAGGCTGATGAGCAATTTTTCATATGTTTGTAGGCCGTGCACCTGTCTTTTTCAAAGAATTTTCTTTTCAAGTCCCTTGCCCACCCTAAGATGAGATTACTTGTTCTTTTCCTGCCAATACATTTGAGTGCTCTGTGGATTCTGGTTATTAAACTTTTGTTAGAGACATAACCTGCAAATATCTTCTCCCATTCTCAGGGCTGTCTGCTTGCTTTACTTACTGTGCTTTTGGCTGTGCAGAAGCTTTTTAGTTTGATCAGGTCCCAATAATATATTTTTGGTGTTGCTTCAATTGCCCAGGGGTTCTTCCTCATAAATTATTCACCCAGGCCGATTTCTTCAAATGTTTTTCCTGCACTTTCTTCTAGTATTTTTAAATTTTCATGTCTTAAGTTTAAATCTTTAATCCAGTGAGAATCTATTTTAGTTAATGGTGAGAGGTGTGGGTCCAGTTTCAGTCTTCTACAGGTCACCAGCCAGTTCACCCAGCACCATTTGTTAAATAGGGAATGTTTTTCCCCATTGAATGGTTTTAATTGGCTTGTCAAAGATCAAATAACAGTAAGTAGCTGGGTCATCTCTTGGTTCTCTATTTTGTTCCAAACATCTGCCTCTCTGTTTTTGTGACAGTACCATGCTGTTTTGATCACTGTCATTTCTAGTATAGTCTGAGGTCTGGTAGTGTGATTCCTCCTGCTTTGTTTTTATTTCTATGTAATATCTTGGCTATTCAAGGTTTTTTTTCTGATTCCATATAAAATGAAGTATTATTTTTTTGAGCTCTTTAAAGTATGACAATGGTGCTTTAATAGGGATTGCATTAAAATTTTATATTGCTTTGGGTAGTATGGACATTTTAACAATGTTGATTCTTTGTAGCCATGAGCATGGTATGTTTTTCCATTTGTTAACATCTTCAGCTATTTCTTTTCCTAGAGTTTCATAGTTCTCTTTAAAAAGCTCTTTCACGTCCTTTGTTAGGTAAACTCCCAAATATTTAATCCTCTTTGGCACTACTGTGAACGGAAGGAGGGTAATTGGTGGGACTACACCTACGTTGTATCTTACAAGGGTACATGTGAAATTTACTAAATGTAGAACATAAATGTCTTATCACAGTAACCAAGAAAATGCTGTGAAGGCCATGTTAACCTGTGTGATGAAAATATTTCAAATTGTATATAAAGCCAGCACATTGTACCCCATGATTGCATTAATGTACACAGCTATGATTTAATAAAAAAAGGAGAAGTAAAAAGTGCACACATCATATCCTCATGCCCATCCTCCTCAAAAATATATCACACAAAAACAGCTTTATTGCCTTGTCAACATCAGTACATTTGTTGACCTGAATTGTTACCATGGTGACTCACCAATATTCTCTGACAATTGTCCTCAATATCCTCTGCTACTTCCTCAATTCATCTAGTTATGGTGCTTGTTGAAAGGGAAATAGGTGGTACCTGTGAACTGCAGCCTCTCCTGAAAGTTCCCAGCAAATATTCTTAGCAGCAGGCAGGACCCTCTCTCCACCAGCAGGAAAGGGCTTCTCAGTGTTAGCAGTACACTTAGCCACTGAGACCGACACTGGCAGGGCAGACACAGTTGATGCCATGGTGGCCTTCAACAATTCCTTCTATTCTTCATGTTCATGTTTTATTTTCTTTTGGAAAACTCAAAAGATTCATCTTTTAATGCAAGGTGCTTGCATTGGCCTCCACATAGCAAAGCAGATTTGAAGGTTTCATGGCTTCATTGGGTAGCGGGTCACCGCAAGTTGTACAAAGCAGGCTTGGGGACTGTGAATCAATCTGTTACAATAAACCCCTAATTTAAGTGGGACTCCTGATATTTTCTTTAAAATTCAGCTTTCGTGTTGTTGAAAGTCTTAGAGTCTTCTGCTGTGTCATCAGTGGGTCTTTCCCTCTTTTCTGAGAAGCTCTCCGATGACTGTGCTTCTTCACTTACTTTTGCCCAACTTAGCGTGTGGGCTGACTCAAACCATGACTCAGACAAGTGCACAGAGCAGGAAGGAGGAAGTTGTAAATAAAATAATGGCAGCCCATACATGGACTAAAATAAGTGTCAGGTTCTGATTTAAAGACTGACACCGGATGCCGCTGTACAATTCAAATTTGAAATATGTCAACTCTCTTGCCCCTATACAGTTTGATGCCAGGTGCCCTTTAATTGTCACTCACTGCCAGATTTTGATATGAGTCTGCAAGCAATTGATTTTTACGGCATCTATGCAGTCAAATTTCTCTGCCAATGATGGTCTATATTTGGGGCGGGTCCCCAGCACTAGCATCACCATGTCAGCTCCACCTCAGATCATCAGGCATCAGTTTCTCCTAAGGAACCACAAGCTAGATCCTTGGCATGTGTAATTGATTGTAAAGTTCATGCTCCTATGAGAATATAATGCCGCTGCTACTGATCTGACTGGATGTGGAGCTCAGGGGGTGATGGTGGTGAGGGGGAGCCGAGGCTTCCTCTCGCACCCACTGCTCACCTCTTGCTGTGTGGCCTGGTTTCTAACAGGCCACCAACTGGCATCATGCCATGCTTGGGGGTTGGGAACCATAGCTTTAGAAAATCCCCTGGGTTTCAAACACAATCTTCTGTGTGCTAGGAGAAGTCAGGAAACCTATATCCTTCTGTTAGTATCAATTTAACCAGTAAACTAACGTTCTTCTTTACTAACTGGTTCAGTAGGACAAGAATTCAATGGTAAACTGAGGGGACTTCCGTTGTCCAATTAAAATAGTATTTTTATCCCAAGGGGGAAGGATAACACCCATGGGAACAAAGAACTCTGAACCACTGACAGAAAAAGCTTTGGAAAGTGTAAATAAAATTCTGTAAGAGCACTATTGGGTCTAATAGAAGAATGCTTCTGTTTTCGCAATTGATTTTTGGACCCATGGTATGAGATAAACAGCACCACAAACTCTAACCTCCTCGAGTGCTTCTTTAGGCCTCTCCACCCTTCTTTCCAGTTAGCTGCCGCTCAGTAGTGGGCCCACGGTAAGAACAGGTGTTCCTCACTATACGCGTTTTGTTGTTGTTCTTTGGTTGAAACCATGTTGTGGGGGAGGCATGATGCTGAATATGACCCTACCCGAGTCCGAAAATGTTAAGGCTTACAGAGACATTTTGGTCAGGGAAGACAGATGCATTTGAAGGGTATTTGTCTTGTCCAGTGAGTACAACTCTGTTTACATCATAATAGAAGGGATTCAGGTAAGCAGCTTACTGCCAAGTGGCTGGCTGCTTCCCTTACCTCCCTACTGGCACAGTTATTGAGGGCTCAATACTGGCCAGGCACCCAGCAATGGCAGGAAGCAGATAAACCTCACTAAGTAAAAACCATGTTGCTGAACTTACGCATAACATCTATCTCTGCCAGTGTGACTGCTCTGTTTCTGTGCCTTGGGGTAAGATGAGAAAGAAAATGGGAAACATGCACATTTGGGAGCATCTTTCTGTTTTTTTCCACTTAAATATTGGGATCTTCCATATATATACACACACAATCTCACACACACACACACCCCTACCTCTCACTTTGCTAGCACTAAACAGGTCTGCTTAAGATTCCTGGGGCCAAGTTTCTGTGAAATCCCAAGGATTAGTCAGATGCCACGTTTGTGTCTCATACCTCCTGTGTAGTCACATTTCCAGATTTCTGACACTATATTATAATTTCTTCTAGAGCATCTTGCCAAATTTGACTGCAAACTACTTATAGACAGACCATATTTTACTTTTGAATCTCCAATTTATAGCCTAGGTTTGTGATATGATAACTTATGCCAATATTTGTTGACAGTAATTGCAAGAAGTTCTTACCTAATTTTTGCCATTTTTCTTTTTCTTTCTTTCTTTTTTTTTTTTTTTTTTTTTTATATAGTCTCACTATGTAACCCTCAGTAGAGTGCCGTGGCATTGCAGCTCACCGCAAACTCAAACTCTTGGGCTTAAGCAATTCTCTTGCCTCAGCCTCCTGAGTAGCTGGGAAGTACAGGCGCCTGCCACAACGCCTGGCTATTTTTTGGTTGCAGTTGTCATTGTTGTTTAGCATTGTTCGAACCCGCCAGCTTCAGTGTATGTGGCGGTGCCCTACTCACTGAGCTATGGGCACTGAGCCTTTTGCCATTTTTCTTTAACACATAAATTATTTAGGAAACTGTGTATGAATGTGCTGCTCTGAGAGTCCATTCAAACTTTGTTATTACTGCCTATTTTCCTTAAGGTATATTCTTAGAATAAGACAAATAGTTGCTTTTATTTTGAATTTGCTGAACTATTTCTTTATGACTTAAAGGATTTGGTTTTGAAAACTTGAGAATGTTAAGTATGCCTGCTACTTTGATTGTGGTGATGGTATTACAGGTGTTACAAATTGTTCACATTATTTGCAATCCTTTGAATTTTTCCAAAAAAAAATGAGTAATAATTATTTCATTATTCCATTTTCTCCTTACTTTTACATGTTTGTAATTTTACACAATAAGGTTTGATTTTCGAGTTCTTGTGAAAAGATTTAGCCTTGGTGTTTTCTACAAAGACAATATATAGTTACTGACTCTGAAGGTTTGGAGAAATTCACTTTGAAAGCAACTCAGTTGGCCTGCTGCAATTTGAAGGATACCTTTCTCATCATTTTTTATTTCTTCAATGGAAATCAGTTTAGATTCTCTCTGCCTCCCTGCATAAATTTTAGTAAACTATATTTTCCTAGAAAATTTTATATATACAGTGTGGACATAAAGTTCATGTGTGATTTAAATAGTTTAACACAGTAAGTTAATTGCACATGAACTTTATGTCTACCATAAATATATATATTTAATGTGCAAATGTAATAGAAATGATATCTGGGAATTTTTATGAATTAGAATGTTTATTGATACAAAATGCTCCAAAAAGGTGATAGGTAAAGAGGAAAAATATGTAGCCTCACAAGTCACTAAGTCAGTGGTTCTCAACCTTCCTAATGCCACGGCCCTTTAATATAGTTCCTGTGAAACACGACCCACAGGTTGAGAACCACTTCACTAAGTGGAAACACAGCAAACTAATGCAATATAAAGGAAGTACAACCGTCACTAACCAATTAAACACAAATAAAATTCTATTTGCCATGCAATTTGGGATAAGAACAATTTAAATAAAAATTTCAATACCCCGAGAACTGTTGGAACAAAAACTCTCAAGTGGTGTTGATAGAAGCATAAAGTGCTTCAAGGTACATTTTTGAAAAAAACATCAGTCATATATATCAAAGGCTTAAAAATCTCATACCACATTAGTTGGTCACTCTACCTCTGTGGGTGTATTTTTTAAGAAATTTAAAATAGAGAAGATTTCTACAAATGCTTTTTATTCTATTTGTAATTAATTTTTAAAACATCATGTCTCAAACACCAGGTAAAGCATCGGGTCCCTTGGTCAGGTAAGACATGCCTCAGCCAGGTACAGTCATCAACAAAATGAAATTTCCCATGCCGAGAGCAAGTACAAAGTTTCTTAGATCTTTTGGGATATTGATGGGCTTTAATTCCATGTTTAGGTCAATGTTTGTATCCCTTATACAAAAAACTAAAGAAAGGATATAGTTGATGCTGGTACAGAATAAGAGGAAGTGTTTAAGAAGGCTGAAACTCTATCGGCTCAGGCACAAATTCAGGTTCCCCAGTCCCGTATACTAGTGTCTTTGGATGTGATCCTTAGCCCTGAGGGGCCCATTTGGACCCTCTGGCAAATCCAGTCTAGGAAAGCAGTTCCTCTAGGATTCTGGTTACAAGTACGGATGGTGCCAACACTTGTTTTCCCCATTGAACAACAGGTCTTGGGATATACAAGGCCTTGCATTGAGTTGAATCCATAACTGCTGCTTTGCTGGTAACAGCAAGAGCAGGGCTCCCTCCACAGGCTGGATAGGGGCTGGTTGCTAGGCTGTATTGGCTATTATGAAAGTGGCAGGCATACCGCGCAAAACCTCGCCACAAGTTTTTTGGGGAATGACCTCTTTGCTATCTCAGGGCCAGTATACTAGAGGACTGGTGATGCCCTTGTTGTGAAACCCACACCAGAGATGCCTCAAACAGTTCAGGCCAGGGAAGTCTCCATTATGAAAAGGCTTGGTTGCCTTTGCATATGGACAGCAAGTAGCTGCACACAGATGCTGTCTAGTCTGAGGTGAGAAAGCACCAGAGGAGAGGCAGAACTCACTGTGTGTGGTTAGCTGGTACCCATGGAGCTATGGTCTCTACTTAGAGTTTGGCAGTATTTGAGGATGTTATAACTTAGCTTGCTCAAGTTGACTTAGCTGGGCCCAAGATGACTGTAGGTGCTTATGGGAAGTTGTTATATGGAAAGACATTTGGAACAGACGAGATGAAGCCACTGTGAGCCCAACCATGTTTTAGCACACCAGCCAGATTCACCTCCCAGTAATGATGCCCTAGCAAGCACGAGAACTCTGAACACCCTGCCCCTCAAAGTTACCTGAGCTGGATGATTGGGTACATAATCGTAGTGGGCATTGCAGGGGATGAGTGGGCTGGCAAATAGTCAAGGGAGCACAATTCCCTCACTGCTGTGCTAATTTAGCAGTGACAGTAACAGACTGATAAGTTTGCTCCCACCGGTGCCTCTGCCATATCCCACATACACTGGGCATGCACATAAGACAGCCACCCTGGTGAGACTGGCAGACAGATGGCTTCAGACTCCTGCCAGTAATCTCAGGATAAAAGTATGCACTGACCTGTGGGCATAACACCGGGACGGCTGAGGGCCTTCCCTTGAAAGGGGAAATCAGACAGCCATCACTGGAGCTAGAACAACTCAATGTCATGTATGGATACCATCAGCATCTTGATAGCAACAGAAATGCCTACTGTATAATCCCCAAGTGGCAGGGTTGACTGGAAGGACAGATGGTATTTTGAAGGCACTGCTGTGAGCACTTTCACAATCCAATATCTTGCATGGAAGAGCAAAGTTTTCGTCTCAAGCCACTGACAGCCTTAATTTGGTTGAAACAAATACAGGATTGGCATGAGTCCATTAACCATAGCTGTTAAGAAAGTCCACCTGACATATTCCTACCAAAGCTGTAAAGAGGCCCAACTGCTGTTATTTAGGGCTCCTGAAGGGGAGGGGATGCTTGAGAACAGGCTGGACTGGAGACTTCTCCCAGGTGGGATAGAGTATTTCTTTTCTTTTCTTTTTAAAAATATATTTAGGGATACATTTGTTTCTAGCAGAAAAATAGTTGACTTTGGGATTTTTTTTGGTTTTCTCCATTTAAAAAAAAAATTTTGGGTTATCATAAGGATATATATGATTAGGCTACATTGTTTGCACTTGTAAGGTGAAATCCAAGTTGTAGTTGAGTGCCTCCCCCAGGAGGTGTGTTTCCTATACTCTCATGAAAGAAAAACACAATTAAATTCAAGAAGGGGGGAGGAGGGAAGGGAATGAAAGGGGTTTGGTAAGCGTACACTTATTGGGTACAAGATAACGTATTTCTTGCAAGAGAGCAAGGAATTCCCTGTCCAACTAAAGTGGTCTCTGTTGCCAAAATGCTCCACCTACCCATACACTGCAACACAGCCCCTTCCTGAAGCACTCTGGTTGGCTATTTGACACAGTCCTTTTGCCGCCTCTGTAACTATGGATAATATCAACACCTCTGCACCTTGGGCAACATGTTTGGTACGCAGCCCCAGCCTGTACATCTCAGGCGCCAGGGTCCTAACTAACAGACTTGCAGCTACCTCATCATTCTGCTTGGTGGGGAAGGGCTGGTATTAGATCCATAGTCTTCTGTTCCTGCTCTGCTCTAAGACAGGAGATTGAAAGTCTTTCCACAGTGGGCTCCACGAGGTTAAAGTGACTATAGCATCTCCCCAGAGGCTTAGAGACCTTCATGAAGAGGTGGATGTGTGACTTTGTAAGAGCTGGACTAGAGTGGTGAAGTGTGGAGCACTGTGACTCCTACTTGAGTATTAAGACACCAGGCTGAGTTCTAATTAACCCCAGTTCCAGGAATGCTTCCAATTCCTACTTTGTTTACTATTCTTAGTGTAAGAATATGTACTGACTATAAATTCTGCCCTTAGATCAATGCAATCTTGACACTATTGCACAAATCATAGACATGGCACCCACAGGTTCCTGTCTGCTCTGGGGCCTTTAGTCATCTAGCAATAGAGTCACCAAAATCTGGGTGAAATGCAAGATTGATACAATGAGATTTAGAGACACTGTCAGTGGCCCCTGCATCAATAGACATCCAAAAAGCAAAGAAGACCCCAAAGTACCAAAACTAAGAGGAAAAACTAAACAGAAAATTTGTGAGGTTTACAGAAAACTTGAGAGAAAAGTGACAACTCTATTTGAAAAGCAGCGGTGGAGCTCTAAAGCTAAAGGCAGAAAGAACTCCCGAAGGAAAGGTGAAGACTATTGCCATCAGGAACCCTATTTGACTGAAATGTTTCATTAAAGTGAGCCAAGGGAATCACCCCAGCTCTGACAGGGCAGCAGCCTTGAGAATGACTGTTGAACACAAGGAGTAGGAGAGGCTCTCTGCTTTCAATCTGTACCTGTGCTCATACTTTAGAAGGTAATTTAACGAGTACTCAAGTGGACGGGGAGAGAGTAAGTTCACACCAAGTTATTCTGCTGGCAAGTATCAGCTCTTGATAGGGTGGCAAATTCTAAAATATCTCTCTATGTTATTGATGGAGCCTGCAGGTTAAAGATAAAAAATAAAATACAGAGATATTTAAAGGTATGTACTTGATGTAATAATTATACATCAGCTTATGCATTCTATAACATAAAAACATTATTTTAATATTGTTGAATTAAATATTTCAATTTCACAATGACTCCTTTAGTCAAAATACATTTTTTAGATCTTAACTTATTGGATCTTTGGATTTTCACACATGGTTTTTGTGTTAAGCTTCTCTAATGCAGTCATATTTGTAAGTTAAATATTATTAGACTTAACATCTACGATATTAACAAAGAACTTCTCATGTTTAATGTGTACAATTTAATGAGTTTGAGCATATACAACTACCTATGTCAATAGACATATCTAAATAACACTTCCCAGACTTTTCTTGTGTTCCTTTGTTTTAGTTTTTGTTTTGAGGTAAGAACATTTACATGAGATACCACTAAGGCAATAGACATATCTAAATAACACTTCCCAGACTTTTCTTGTGTTCCTTTGTTTTAGTTTTTGTTTTGAGGTAAGAACATTTAACATGAGATCTAACCTGTTACTATAAAAGTTCACAATTTTTAGCAGAAATTACATGTAATCAGCGTGTCTATCATCCATAAGTATAGAGGTATGAAGAGAAATCTAATTTTTGTTTTACTTCTAAAACTCTTATACTGTTTAATATGTATATCTAGAAAATTGTTTAAAATATTTATTTGCAGGGACCATTTTAAGTGTAATACTTTTTCCTTAATGTACTCTTTCTTGAGAAGATAAAGAAAACAAGAACTTTATAATGAATCCTATGTGTTTTTTTAGGAAAAGGAAGGACAATACTGCTTTGGAAAACACATTTTATAATTAAGTGAAATTTAAGTAAGTACGAGGACTATATTAATAATACTTTCAGCTAAATCTTAGGAGTATGTATGTGAAGGATGATTCTAGGTAAGATACATCTTTGCATCTTGCTTAGAATTGTCTTTGACAATGACTCTAAAGAAAGAATTATCCATATGGTCATAAGTCAAATAGATTTCCATTTTACCTTGTAGCTCTTCTTATATGTAGTTAAAAATAAAATAATCACTATGACATAAAACATGTTTCTTTGACTTATAACCCTGTCTCTTTAGCTATGGTCATCTTACCTAGTTATCTTAGTAATCTTGGATTCATAAATTTTGAACAGATATCCTCTGAACCCCCACATCTTCAGATTATACTATTTTTTTTTTTTGAGACAGCTGTCACCCTAGGTAGAGTGCTGTGGCATAACAGCTCACAGCAACCTCAAACTCTTGGACTTAAGCTATTTTCTTGCCTCAGCCTCCCAAGTAGCTGGAACTACAGGTGCCTACCACAATGCCCGGCTATTTTTGTTGTTGTTGTTGTAGTTGTCATTGTTGTTTGGCAGGCCGGTTCGAACCCTCCAGCCCCGTGTATGTGGCCTGCTGAGCTACAGACACCGAGACCGAATACTCTTGATTAACAAAATATACCATTGAAATCAATTTTAGCTTTTCATCCTAAAGGTAGTATTATCAAGCTTTATTCAATATTCATAACCTTTGTATACCAATTAATCTGTCCTCTTATCTTGAAATAGAGTAATACTTCCACATTTGTGATTAATGTTTTATCCATGGGGAGAACATACAAACACATTTTTAACAAAGTTAGTTGACTATATTTGCATTTTTCTACGTCTACTGTAATCTTCTAATTCTCTATTCATGATTCTCAGAGAGGGGAAATACTTTTGTCTCTTACATTCCTGCAACTATTTGAATTTCTGCTCCATTTCTACGTCAGTCATCCCTCTTCCAAATATAATAGCAATTCTGGAATTACCAAAGTGATGGCATCAAAATATTACTCACATATTTTTCTCACATCCCATTAAGAGTCACACATTTCTTTTATCTTAGAAAGCCTGAGAAGACTCTATGAGTTAGGGAATGTCATGAGTATTGTTCAGTTCCTTGATGAGACTAGAAGGCTGTTTTTTCTAAAATTCTTTGAATTTATGCTATATGATATATGAGACAATTAATTTATTCTAGGCTGATGTGCATCTAGCTGGGAACCCGAGATAAAGAAAGAATTGGCAAAACAGTATATTATGAGCAGAGCTGATTCATCTTGTATGATTTTTATCTGTTCAGTCTGTTTATCTGGCATTAATTCATGGATGAAATCTAATTTATGGTGATGCTAAGAGTCTCTATAAATCCCCTTACCCCCATTATCTATCTTATCTTGTGTATTTTATACTTTGTCAATCTGTGTTTCTATCTTTATTTTACTTAATAAGAAAAGATGATTTCATCTTTTGGATTGGATTAGGTTCATTGATTTGTGAACTATTACTTTGAAATATTTATGAAATATACTTTATACGTAATAAGGAATAGTTAGTTCTCTTGCCAAAAGTAATACAGAGGGATGTAGAAGTATTTCCTCTGATTATAGTAATGTGTTGCTGGTATGATTATTGTCCCCTTTTCAGCATCTTTAAGTCTTTTATGATATGGAAAAAGGTCATGAGTTGTCCAAAGCATCAAAATCCAGTTGGCTAACTGAACTATGCTTCTGAGGCAAAGACACATGGCCGTACCTCCAAAACACTGCTCTGTGTAACTAGGTTTACTAAGACAGATTCATTTACTCCTCTTTTCATTAAATATATATTTATTAAACTCATATTATTCTCCAGACATAGAACTAGGTACTTAACCAAACAAAATTTACTGAAGGTGTTTTCAAAATTAGCTTTCATTTAATTTAAATGTTTTCCATATTGTAATTATTATTGTAATATTTCCTATCATTCATTTCACAGAGATATTCTTTCCTTCTCTTAATACCATTCATCTTCTCAAAATTATATCAAATCATGTCCATCTACATTTATTATAGGACATAATTAACAGAGATCATTTGTTAAGTTCTTTGAGAAAAATTTGTCACTTAATAGTATTAATTTCTTAAAATTAAGTGGAGTGTGGTTTATTGATTAAAACCACAAAGTATGAATTTTTCTAGGTTTGCTTTTTCGATATGAGGTTGCTAATTTGAACACTGGGGGGTCCTCAATAGGTAAGAGGGGAGAACAAAGAGTTAGTGCAGTAAAATATAATCATAATTAATATTCACAATATTACCTTTAATAACTGGTGTTTGCAGTAATGAAATGTGAACTTTTCAAGACCAAGTGTGATATGTATTATGTTAATGAAGGATCTTAATTTACCATTGGATATTTATATACTCATTAAGGAAAACAGCTTAGTATTTTGCAGCAAAATTTAGTTTAGAGAAGTCAGAATGTGGTGTGTTTGTCTTTTGTTTTGAGACAGAGCCTCACTCTGTAACATGTGCTTTTTTTTTTTTTTTTTTTTGCAGTTTTTGGCCAGGGCTGGGTTTGAACCCACCTTCTCCAGCATATGGGGCTGGCACCCTACTCCTTTGAGCCACAGGCACCGCTCACTTTTTTAATGATAATCATTTGGTAAGATCCCTGGCATACTTCTATGGCAATACTTATTTTAGCCAGTATCTGTAAACTTTGTATAGTGAATTTATATATAGGACATACAAAATGTGCCCTGGTGTATTGAACTGAACCAATTCTTGAGAAACAAAAACCCATTGAGAAGAAAACGTCATTGTTTCCTCCTAAAATTAATGATGTTTAGCCTTTAATACTAATATAAATCTCAAGATTTAAATCAACCCACAAAATTTTATTTGGAAAGATGTTATTTCCAGAATGCATATCATTTGTTTTTAATTGACTTTTTCTTATTTTTATTAATGAAAGTAATCAATTATTGTAAGCATTAAATCCCACTTTCCCATGCAAATTTTTTACAACTCATAGAAACAGGAAATTTTGCAAGTTTTATTTTTTCATAATTTCGTGTTTGCATTGTTTCAGCAGTAACCTCTTTATTTCATTCCTATCCAGAAAAGCGTAAGGAATACACAGTTATAATAAAAACGATTTTTATGCACAAATACAGTGTTTAGATTTGCACTAGAGAAATGATACAGGTATATTGGGAAAAAAACAACTGACATTTTTCTTTGAGAAATCTTTAATAACTGTTCTTTCCTTGATGTACCCCAAGGGTTTTGTTATTGATAACTATGAATTATTTTTAACTTACAAAAAAAATCTTGAACTACAATATTCTTTCTTTAATCTGTGCCTTAATGTCAATGGAAATTGGATGATAAGAAAATGAGCTATTGTTGAGAAGATAATATTATATAGTATTGTTACTATTTCATGAAATTAGATTGGAGAATATAATCTTCACAGTATGAAGAACCATAATTTTTATCTTTAATTCCATTGTGGCACTATGCATAGTGAGAAAAATGAGACATTTTCCTAAAGTATGTGTTTTTTGAAAATGCTGAAAATTTCATTGTAGGTAAAAGCATATTTAACTTTGGCTACATGTTAGCAATTTATTGGCTCACAAAGACCTATGAAACTACTACTTTGGTTTATCTAGCAATTTTAAATAAGTTATAAATCAAAGTATAGCTTAAATTGATCTGAAGACCTACAAATAGATTCATTAAATACACATTTTTCATTGATTCAAATAATACATCCATGACCCAGAAAGCTTTTCAATTGTTGGAAAACTAATCTTGTACTTATGTCAACTTAGATTATCTGGATGAAAGAAATATATGAAAAGGGGAAGTGGAGAGAAAACTTATTAAACGGTGAGGTTGAGATTATGAAATCCAGCTATAGAACATAGGAAATGACAGAATAAAGAGAAATCTTGTCTGCTGTATGGGCTCATAAGTGAGGTCCTTTAACAGAGTCTAAAGAGATGAATATTATTTTATTTAATTTCATGACTTTTTAAAAATCATCAGCTTTTAAACTAGCACCACAGCACTGTTTCATTTTACACGTTGTAATAAAAATATGTTGTAGTAAAATCCTCAGTGTGGTTTGTTCCTTTAATATTTTGACAAGCGCTTTAAGCAATATGGTTAAAGAAGCTGAATCTTACTTTAAAGAGCCATAAAATAGAAACATATGTCTTTTGCAGTATTGAATTCTGGAAGTCTGCAAATTTGAGATTCACATAAGATACGAGAACAGCAAATTTTAAGCATTTACTTCACTTTGAAAGTTGGCAAATTTAAAATTTATATAAATTACTAGTTTAGAATAGCAAATTATAATTATTTAGTTTACTGAGCTTATGCAATCCTAATTATAGTTATATAATTAAATTATTCTAAAAATTATAAAATGTTTTATCTAAAGAATCCAAAAATTTGAAAATTTTTTTCTTTATTTAAATATCTTATCTAAAAGTAAAGATAAGGTATCTAAAAATGCCTTATAGAAAATATAAAAATGCCAGTCAATTTAATTCATCAAATATTTATCATGTACTTTTCTTTCTAAGAAATGAATTAGTATGGTGGGGAAAACAATATACAATAATTCATGGTCTCATTACTCAAATAAATTACAGTAACTTATAGTTAACACTTCAAATTAAAATTTTTTAAGAGGAAATTCTTTTATTTTATAAAATTCGGTAGGAGAAAGAACATAATCACTACCTCTCTGAATAGCTGTATAACTTAGGATCTTAATTTTTATGATTCTCAATTTCTTCACTGTGACATAGGATAAATCACACCTCCCTGATAAAGCACTGAGATTGCCATGCAATAAGCGTATCAGTCACCTGCTCTGTGATACTTAGGGGCCTCTCCACTAAGGTACGAACTATCCTACAATATGTGAGCTTCATGCGGAGTGACTCATGGAAATTAAAACAGGTTAGAAAAAAAATCACAACTCTAAGTTAGCATAATTTAACAGAAGTATAACTGACAGAGATGGGAAATTTATACACTATAAATGATTTCTATTTTTGTGCCTTCAGGATTAAAATTGATTGCAGTGTCGGAAGTTATTATTAAGGGCCATTTTATGCCCATTCTTCTGTGAAAATGTAAAATCAGATTTTTAAAAATGTTTCTGAAGCAGAATTGGGTGGTACTAGAATTCAGCGTTAAAGCCACCAAAAAACATTTAGTACCACTGGTTGTGTCCTTGACGATCTGACCAAGATGCACGTAGGTTTGGAGGGATGCTGTCAAATACGCTGTTCTAATTCATATTTTAAAAAGTATACTATTTTTGGAGTATCCTTCCATCTACTATATCTACATTATTTTCTGCATAACAGGCATTTTCCTTGGCTGGCTGCTGTCCCTTCCCTCATGCCTTTGGTACCAATTCTACTTTGACTTCTTATGAGCCAGGAATGGAGCTATCACAGATTCTAAAATGCTTCCATAGATAGCATGCAGCAAGATGAATCATCCATATATTTAGTTAATTTTGTATGATAATCAGCCAGCTAATTATTAAAAAATACAAAAAGAAATGGAGAAAAGCATCTCTCGGCAACATAAAAGTATTGTCTACTCCAATCTCATCTAACTTTATTTTACTACCCCATAGAAACTGCAACCAGTGTTTTCTTCCTGTCTTACCCATTTGAGCTCCTCCTTCAATTTGATGAGAAGGCACAGTGGGAGCATGACTCTGGACCTTCTCTATCCCCTTATGTTATAACTAAAATGTCTTGTGCTCTAAGTGAGGAAAGAAAAAAGAAGACTGTGGTAAGTGGGTAGACTTTCCCTATCAGAACCGCTATTTACATGTAATTTGTAGCAAAACTGGGTGCTACGGATTTTAACAAATAATTTAGACGAAAGCATCCTGATATGTGAGAAGGTCATTGAGATTTGAGATCCAGTGCAGAATAATGGCAACATGTGTTTTTACTGTTGATTCTAATTTAAGAATTCCACATGGATGGTGCTGATTTGTAACAGTGATTTGTGAGGATGTGCTTCATTAAAATCCTGTTTCCCTTCTGCTTTGAATGGATTGCAAGTCAGGAGGAAGATACCAAATATGGCTAATTTCAGGAATGATCACATCACCTGCTTCATGGGTTTGAAAGCTACACACAATTTAAGAATTGGTCTATTTTAAATGCATACATTTCTTTGTCATTGCTCTGAGCAAAATATGATGCCTATTACTTGGTGTCTTTTGTACAGCGGCCTCAAAACAATTTTCTTTGTTAAACCACAGATAATATTTGTATGTATGCTTTCTAGGAAATACGTGACTCTATTCTATGAAACAGAATGTTATCTCTTTCTGCTTCTTTCTCTTTTATATTTCTCATAAAATTGGCGTTTTCTAGAACATGAGCTAACTCAAAGCCATGAGAGGCTAAAGGTGGGGGTGGATGAGAATTACTGTCAAATTCTTTCTTATGTTGCTTCATTTCTCATTAGGCAGATTTTTTGGCAAAAGATATAGTGGGGCCCGAAAGTTGATAAATCTGAGCTGACGGCACAAAGAAATGGAGCATCTGTCCCTTGTGTTCTAGAGGACAATTTACTCCACTAATACCTAATTTTATGCCTTGTTAAAAAGAGAGAAACTGTTGATTACTGAAGGTACAATGGGAAGACAGGTTTCCCTGGAGAAAAACAAATGTGTGTTCTATGGAGAATTCGGTATTTACAGTGAATATGCATATGTGTGCATGGTCAGGAGAGTGGGGGAGAGTAGCCTCCTAAGGCTGTTTTCACAGTTTGAAAGAAGCTGATACGAGAGTAAGTTGCCTGGTTCGGCTGGCAAGGTAGACAAGAGTACATGCATGGAGCAGATCTGTGTATGTTTGCCAGCCAGGTGGCGTGAAACAGTTTATGAGCACGGTGTCCTGAGATGATGTCTTTGTTAGTTTTCTTGGTCACGATGACAATGAGTATAGTCTGGCTCCAATGCAGCCATGGATAAAACACACCTATGCTGGGAGAAAGCAAAGACAAACTGTTTAAGTAGCTATAGGTCTAGAGATCAAATTTCTTCATATTTTAAATTTTGTTTTATTTTTATTTCAGATTAAGATGAGGGTACAAAAATGATTAAGTTACATTGTTTGTGTTTATGAGGTAAAGCCTGAGTTGTAGTTGAATCCTTCACCCAGGACAATTTACTCCACTAATACCTAATTTTATGCCTTGTTAAAAAGAGAGAAAGTGTTGATTACTGAAGGTACAAAGGGAAGACAGGCTTCCCTGGAGAAAAACAAATGTGTGTTCTATGCAGAACACTGCTGTAGAGCTCTACTTTTTGCAGATTACCCGAACAGTTTACCAACCCCTCTCTCTCCACGCCTCTCACTCTTCCATCCACTCTCCCTACTAAATTTCCTAATAGCTCACAGGACCCATGGTTTTTTCCACTGGGGGGTGTGTGTGTGTTAAGACCATGGCTACATGAAAGACTTTCTTTTTTTCTTTTGCCACAAAGCCAAGGAAGAACCTTGTGCTATGTGCATGTTGTAACATGAGGGCATACGATCACCCACAAAATGTGTTTATATTCCTATATTCCCTTACAGTTCCCAAGCTTCTGAGATTGTTCTCTTCTTGCATAGGCTTAGTTCATAATCATAACTATGAGCAAGGAAGACTGATCATTTTTCCTTTTTATTTAGGGCATAGTCAGAAAAGTTCTTGTTTTACAAACATCTTTTTGCTGTCACTTCAAAAAGTGCTTATCTGTGAAAGCAGTATTATTTCCCATAGCAAATTTCAATGAAACCAATGAACAAAGTCTGCTAGCATAGTTATATTTGCATGTTATTTTGAATGAGAAACATTCCTGATTTGGGTAATTTAATATGTAAATAATATTTCTCAATATAAAGATATTTATCTAGTTTGGCATTCTTAAATTATTTATTATGTACAAAATTTGCCAGTAATAACTGGGTTTTGCTTTGTCTAGCAATTTTTTTAGTTTTCTTTTTTTTTTGCCCTGAAAGTAACTTGAGAATTTTATATGTAATTCTCTGAGGATGTAAGGACTTAAATGCTTTTGATGCTTTTAAAACATTTATATCTTTTACTTTTGATTTTTCGGCCAATTTCTTATAAAAAATGTGTAATCTAGACTAGTAGAATATATATATATATATATATGTATATATGATAGAATACTATTAAATGTATTTCTTTAAAATTTAGGAAAAATAACAAAGAAGTATTTTAGTAGAATTTATGATTCACTAAAGGAAAATGAAAAAAAGAGAGTCTGTGAATATGTTTCATCTATGACTCAGAATGTTTTTTCATAAAAATCTATCCCTGTTTTTTCCCAAAATCCTGCTGGAAATTCTATTACCTAGAATCTCATATATGTAAAAATGGAAATATAATACTGATGTATAGGTAAATATTTGAATATTTATAAATATAAGAAAGGTTTGTCCATTGACACATAAATAACCATCCTAAAATTTAGTGGCTTAAAGAAGTTCACTTTTGTAACTTGATTATAGCTTTGTAGCCTGGGCAGTATTCGGCGAGGTGCTACTTCTGTTGGTCTTGCCAGCATTCACACGTGACTGAAGTCAGTGGATAGGTTGGCAAAGGCCTGGGTGGGCTCCAGTGTTGGACACGGTGGGACTCTGTCCTGTCTATGTGGTCCTTGGGCCTGCTCTTCACGTCACCCACCCATCTCTGTGGTCTCTTCATCCAACGGCCAGAGTCCTTACCTGATGTTTCAGACTTCCCCAAAGCACAAACACACAGGCTTCCAGGACTTTTTAAGGTTTAGGTCAAGAATGAGCAGAGTGTTCATTCAATTGCATTCTGCAAATTAAAGTGAACCACAGGACAGCCTGGAATCAAGGGAACAGGATCACTCTGGGGCAGGCATACTAAGTTATATGAGGCTAGCATGGTTATACTAATATAATGTGTTTACGTACCTTTGACACTATTTATTCATTCTTCAATACATTTATAATATTAGTATTAAAGAAAAATAACAATGTCCTTTAGAATATGTGTGTTGTGAAATTCCATTTTATGTTGATCATGGTCAAATTATGACTACTAAAAAGCACATAATAAAAATAGAAAAATAAATAACATTGACCAAAAATAAATGACAAACTAATTATTTTATAATTGGGTTTGTAACTAGGAAAGCTTTTGGATTAGAAGTTCAATTTATTCTATTAGAGGTTATATGAAATATTTTCATTCTTTGTAACATTTTATAGCATTTCAGAATATTACAGGGATGCACACGTTTTGGTTACATAATTTGCTTTTGCACATTTCAAATCAAAGTTATGTGTACCTTCTTCCACTATGTGTGCCCTCTACAAGTTAGGTGTGATTTTACCCCACCTCTCCTCCCTTCTCACCTACTTGACTTCCCTTGAGTTTTACTTCCCTGTATGCACCTAAGCATTGATCAGCTAGTTCCAATTTAGTATTGGGTGCATGTAGTGTTTGTTTTTCCATTCTTGTGATACTTACTGTAGAAGAATGGTCTCCAGTTTCATCCAGCTTATTATAAAAGGTATTAGTTTCCCATTTTTTTTATGCCTGACTAGTACTTCATGGTGTACAGACACAACATTTTATTAATCTACTCACGTACAGATGGACACTTAGGCTGTTTTTATATATTTGCAATTGTGAACTGTGCTGTTATATACATTTGAGGGCAAGTGTCTTTTTATAAAGTGTCTTTTTTTCCTTTGGATAAATACCTAGGCGTGTGATTGCTGGATCAAATAGTAGGTCTACTTTTAGTTATTTGAAGTTTCTCCATATGACTTTCCGTACAAGTTGTACTAGGTTACAGTCCCCCAACAGTGAATGAGTATTCTTTTCTCTCCCCATCCAAGCCACCAGGACCTTTTGGTAAGAGTCATTCTCACTGGAGTTAGGTAATATCTCATTGTGGTTTTGATTTGCATTTCCCTGATGATGAGAGATGTTGAATAGTTTTTTCATGTGTTTTTTGGCCATTAGACTATCTTCATTTGAAAAGTTTCTGTTCATGTCTTTTGCCCACCTTTAACCCTTTCCAATCCAATTTTTCTGCCACCTGCAGACTCCCCAACTCTTATTTATTTGAGGCAAAGAAGAGTTTGGCAGATTACTTATAACTGTCTTATAGTAAAGGGAAAACATAAATATTAACTCACCTGATGATTTTATTATCTATTGTAGGCAACATAAAATAATTAAGTGCTTTTGTCTGACATAAGATTGCATTAATAGGGTTGTAGGATTTTTTTGTTGCTTGATTTGTTTTTGTTCTTTATAGATCTTGTCTATCTACCCTACATTGGGTATATGGCATGCAAATATTTTCTGCCATTGTATAAGTTATCTATTTACTGATTCATGTTTGTCTGTGCAAAAATTTCTTAATTTGATCAGGTCCCATTTGTTTATTTTTGTTGTTGCTGTGATTGCTTGTGAGGTCTTCCTTATTAATTCTTTCCCTAGGCCAATATCTATAACAGTTTTTCCAACATTTTGTTAAGTTTATTCCCTGGTGATATAAATAGGGATTTATTTTCTAACAAGCATTATTGAAAACAAGAAGAGACATTGTCTAGAAAAGCATATTACAATAATAAAAATGCACATGTTTATTAGCATTATAATAATAGGGTTTCTATAAATGTTCTTGCTTAAACAATCACTACAATGGTTGATTGCTCTATGTCAAAGAAACCTAATCATTGTGAACACCTGATCTTCATTTTAAACTTCCAGTTTTGCTGAAATCTTTTCTTTTTATTTTAGTTTCATGACTATTTCTCTATGTTTCTTAGAATATTGGTCTTCTGGAAATAGCAAGCCAATTTTTTTTTTTTTTTACAAAGGATACACATGAGGAAAATATTTACCATATGTAATGCACAAAGTGTAAAATCTACTTTGCAGTGGAATAAGAAGTAAATACATAATTCAATAGGAACATAAAGGAAAAATATAAGCAAGTAATTTACAGAGGAGGAAATGGATACGAAAACCTTGACCTCGTTAAAAAAATGCAAATAAAGTAATAACAACATGCAATTTATCATCTGTGAGATTGGCAAAGGGTTTTAAAGAAAGCAGGCCCATATAGTGTTGGTGGAATTCTAAATATGATTTCTAAAAATCAATATAGGATTCTGTACCCAGAATTATACCAAAAACATTTCTTAATAAAGAGGTATTTGCTATTAAAAGAACTTACAAAGTTTTAATTTATTATAGAATTTCTTGAACTCTTATGGAGTTCTTTTTCAAACTCTTAGATTATTTTCTATAGTTTCCTGTAAACTGATATCATTTAAAACTTTGTCTAATTTTTTAGGACACAATAAGCACAGTTTTTTTTTAAATGTGCTTCTTTGAATTCTAATATTTTATGTTTTTCCAAGTCTTTGAGCTCTTTGTTTTTTTCTATTTTTGTTCATGGTTTCTTATGTCTTAATGTGCATGAACCTGGTTTTTTTTTCTTATGTCTTTTGTTGTTGTTATTATAATAATTATTAGAAAATTGTTTGAATTCTTTGATTTCTAGAGTGAAAGCAGTTTTGTTTCAAAGAGGAATTTGATCCTCCTCTATCAAGCACCTGGATCACTACTTTTAGGAATTACTTTGAACTAAATACATGGCTGGAAGTCCCGTCATCCAGTTGAAGTGAATTTGGGTCCAAATCTAAATAAGAAATTATATTGGTTGTAACTCTGCATAATAAGTAACTTGCCCTTGTAGGCTCCTATATACATATGTGTCTACAGCAATGTTTTTGAACCTTTTTAAAATCTCACGGCACACTTGAACCTATAGTTAAATTTCCATGACACACTAAAATATTGTTGATCAAAAAAAAAAGAGTAAAAAAAAGAATATATTTACTGCACTTTGGACTTCTTTGGAAAATTATTTAGTGATCTTTAAAAATTGCAGCACACTTAAGATACTCTGTGGTACACTAGTGTGCTGTGGTCACTGGTTGGAAATCACTGGTCTAAAGGGAGAGATTCATGTAGCGCCTGTGGCTTAGTGGGTAGGGCGCCAGCCCCATATACCGAGGGTGGTGGGTTTGAGCCCAGCCCTGGCAAAAATGAAAAAAAAATATTTTTTAAATAAAGGGAGAGATTCATTTCAGGAAAAGGGGTTTATTTCATTCTTAATGAATGGTTTTGGGGGTCTTCTGTCCAAGGGTATATGGACTCAAATACTCTACCTTGAGACATACCCGGGGATTTAATTCTCTCTTCTATTCCCTGTAAATATATCAAAACAAAAGCATGAATTCATTCAATTTGGCAAATGCCCTCAGGACCAAAGGAATCTTAGCATTATAATTAATCAGTAGCATTCCAATTATCAGGTAGATTTTGACATAGACACCGTTTATCTATTATTATAATAATGCTAGGTAACCATCAACCAGACAGACTTCAGTGATATGCAATGAGAACAATATATCACTCATGTGTCTGGGGTGGTCACCTGGAAACATCTGAGCATCTCAGTGGGGCTTGTTTGGCTGGTGAGTGCCAGCGTGCTGGCTATCAGTTGAGAACGGCTGCAGCTGGCAAAACAGTCGATTTGGCTCAGCTCTTCTGGTTCCCGTCTTCGCCCTGAGACTAAACAGAGTTAGCCAGGGTTGCATGGAGATTATAGAGAATGTGTGTAAGCAAACTCAACCATGCAAACATGTTTCAAGATACTGTTTTCAACACGTTTGCCAACATCCCACTGCCCAAAGCAAGCCATGTGGTGAAACCAGAACTAGAGTGGAAAGTCATTGCATGACAAAGAATGTGCGTACAGTTTGGGTTGAAGAACAGATGTCTTTTTAAAAATTTAATGTGGCTTGGGAATTTCTTAATATACTGTCAGTTCTATTATGTTAATACATTTATTGATTATATTTACCTAATCTTTTTTGTATAGATAATTCAAATAGAACAGCATAAGAGAAGAAACGTTTTCTTTTCATTGATTTAGGTTTTATTAAAAAATTCTATAATTACTGGCCTATTTAAATATTTGGAGGAAGATGCCCTCAAATATATCACACACATGTTATAATTACACATAGTGAATTAGTTGGAACAAACATTAACAGAGGCCAGGGTGGTATTTGTTTTGTTTTTATAATTAGATAAAAATTTTCTTTTTTTTTTTTTTGAACAATGAGCAGAAATATCTTTATTTTATTTTATTTTTTTTGTAAGACAGAATTTATTCACAGAAAAGAATACAGAAGACATTAAGGCACCTGGTAGAGGGAGAATATTCTAGTGGGGAGAGAGAAGCTCTCTCCATTTCTCTCCCAGTCTTTCCCCATCTCCTCCTTTAGGCCTTTAGTCTCAGGGTATATATAGGTGTATGGGTTCCTTGGCCAGGAAACAAATGAATACAGTCCCTTCCACCAGG